>MNPL01005032.1:19592-43305 GCA_002081605.1 Tropilaelaps mercedesae
TCCTACGAAGTAATGCAAAAACTGTTACTGTGAACGTTAAATGTTGGCTGATGGTCAGCCCTAAAAAATATAGATAAACTGATGAATACTGCAGCCGGCATTGAAGAAATAGTGAACTAGATGGTTGCATTGGTATATGCAATATTGAAAGAATGTAGGAGAAGTACAATTGGAAATAGTCACGTTTCATTGTATGGAGGTCTTACGTATAATAAAGTAAATGCTAACTACTAAATTTTACTAAGCTTCTTATGTTCAATGTGAAAATGTGTAAATTTACCCGTACGGTCCAAGAGTCTTTGAATTACACCTTAGCAATTAACCCAGGATTAGACCTACCACGCTTGAATTTGGCGGAACACCTACGGTACGTTTCATTGTCTATTTTACAATATATAATAAGAATACGCGTGAAATCAAAGACCCAATATTACGAATGAGTAAGACAACTTTTCTATTTTTAACGGTACGAGCTAATTAATTTATCTCTTTTGGATCATACAATGCGGCGGTCTTGTATTAATAGTAATTAGTCCAACAAGAGAAAATTCTGGGCAATTCAATATCTGAAGCTATCGACATTCTATAATTATCGCCTAACACAAATTTAAAATTATGCTTTATAAATGAAACTGAAATTTCTTAGCTGAGGCGATTGACGGAACCTCATGGGAAGGTGAATAGAACCGCTTGATTCTTTACCAAAGTATAACCTAGTCGCTAAACAATAAGTAGTTCTTCTTATTTCATTATAATATTATATTATACTAATATAGATATATCTTATTTTATATATATCTTGCATCTTATTATGCCTATTGTGCTATAGGCACTATTATAATAAAAAAGATTTGGATTAATATTAGTTTTGAAGCTGTTACATATCTGTAAATACGAAAATTGCTTTGATTCGCATAAGCCCCAGGCGAAATTGGAACAGGGGACGTAAATGGGCTTCTGACGCTCTCCATGCGACGGCCCACTGACATAGCAATTAAGGTAACCTTCCTTTTTCTACAACTGCGGAAGCTAGAAGCTTCAGCACCTAAGACGCATACTTAATGATTTGAGGAACAATTCTGTACTTTCATACCTAACTATGATTTTTGACATAAAAAAGTTTTGGTGCGGCAACTCCAGCTTTTTGTCCTCATGATGCAGTCCTTCTAGTCATTGGGAGCAAATTTATAGCTTTGAAATTTAATTTTATCCGTCTAAATGTGAACTCATTCAAGATAAAGTTTTCATAAACAGGTATCAAGGTTTCTCGCTTGGCCATTCAAGTACGTCCTTCAGAAATCATATAATGGTAATAATGTCTGATTTTATTTACGGAAATTCACTCTCATGCCAATTTACAAAACAGACTATCAGTTGAAGTAGACAATTATAGACTAGTTACACAGTGCTTAACGGCTTGCTTTAGATTGCTTCGCAATAATATAATAGAACACATGACTTATGAGGAGCCATAGATTTCACTAGAGGTAGGTTAACGTTCAGTCATCTGGTTCAAATGGAACGTGATTAAGGACTTTATCTAAACAGAAAGCAAAAAGCCCATTATGTTTATTTTGATTCATCGAAAGCCTATGCGTTTTGAAGCGACTTGATCATTTAAGGTCCGGTACGAAATAAGAGAGCGAGAGAACTATGAAGCTTGCTGCAAACGAAATCTCATGTTTAGAGCAGATTTAATTATTGTCTAGGTAAAAGTCAGGCCCTTCCGTATCTCTTAAACGGCAAAGTAATACCCCAGCGAATGCCTACAGAAACTAGGGCTGCACACGAGCCCTTTGTTCTACATAAGTACCCATATATCTGACATCAACCAGTCTTTCACCCTTTTTTCTAATAGAATCTTCAAAGACCTTGTTTTAAAGAAATCAAAGTTTTAAATCGCACTACACAAAACGCTTATACTAATGAAAAAAAAAATTAATTAATTACATACAAAGAATTTCTGGTTGGTAAGTAGGATAAAACTTTTGCTGTCTGCAAAGTTGATCTTGATATACGAACCCCGTCCACATTTCAATGACTGTATTCAGTTTTAACCGAAAGCTAGATAGATCTTCCGTATGTGCCCTTGTACTTCAGACAAAAATATTTCCTCTGAAGAGCCGCTGATCCTATTTTCACTAATTAAGTTTCCTAGTAGGATTAACTATAAATGAAAAAGCTCCTGATTCGACTTGATATTTAAGTCTTTCACGTACGCAATTTGTACTATGAACAAGAAGTCCATTTGAATATCCCTTCCATGCCGTATGAAATATTTACTGGTGCATTCTCACCGTTCGTACACTTGACGTACTAGAACTTCATCAAACAAACCGACGGAAAAAACAATATAGTGCAGCCGAGGTCTTTCGAAGCAAACAATAGCAGAATTTTTATTGAAACCAACCACAGGGAACGAGCATGGAATTTTCATTATCAGATACGACACTTTTTTCAACTCCCGGGTTTTTCAACGATGATTTCGCATTATTTGTGAGGTTCGAAGCACGGCCAAAGGCAGCTCACGTACTTTTGTGGGTTAGGATGCTGACACTAGTAAGTCCAAATGCGATTCTCCAACTACTGCACACGGATAGATCTATACATTCTAGCATTAGCTTCATAGCATACACAGCTTTAGCTTCAAGTCATTCCAACCATGCTTCAATTGGAAGTAGAACAGGCCTCAGTTTATATCTACAACGTGTTTTGTTTTTTACGGGCGTTTTGAGTTCACGTCAGCCACGTTTCCATTAATAATAAACATATTTTGTAAATATATACACATATAATCATTTCTCTCACGTGAGTGTATAACATCCAAGACATTTTGGAAATGTAAACCTGATTACTTTGTCAATTCTATAAAGTATTATCTGCGGCGAACGGTAGCATTAGCATTAACGTCATATCAATGTAAATTAAGGCAAATGTATATAGGAATGTCAGACTATTAATAACCTACCTAGAGAATTAGCCTTTGTAAGTATCGACAAACTACTTTTACGAACGAATAAATCATCGATTAGAAATGAAAAGCGACCGTATTTATTAAATTATCAATATTTCATTCGCTCTTAATCAAACTGTATGTTTTATTGAGTTATGCCGTATATTTATTCTAATCTCCACCTATAGTGCTGTCAATTTGTCAGTCTTTTAGCTTCCCAGTCATCTCCGGGAAGTAGCGTAGTTTCAGCCTGGTTTTAGCCAGAGTAGCCTGGAGAGGAGGGATAGAGAGACGTTAGCTGATGATGTTTACCCTTCGACAGCTGCCGTTCTTGCCTATCCGGCACTGCTAATAATATGGTTGGCACAATGTCTCGCTCCTTTGGCCCTTTCTGTTAGCGCCAAAACATTGTCTTAAGTCCGAAAGACACACAAAAGCACTCACATACATTGTTAACCAATTGAGGCATTAATAACATGAAAGAGTAGAACTGCATCGATTGACAACCACATGAATCAGCTTTTGTTTTTCTGCGGTCGATGGTACGTAAATGATGATATCGAAAAAAGAGAGCGTTGTTGCACATATTGTAACCAATCTATAAAGCGAGTATTTATATGAGCACATGATTAAGCAAATAAAAACAGCCTATGCTTTCGTATCGACTACACACGTTGAGATAAACTATATATTAGAGTGTTACGTCACAATTATTTCTTTTCTCCGTAACTTCTAATGCATAAGTACAAATTTTAACAAACTGAAAAAATTTTATAATATCCAATAAAATTTATTTTTCGTCTTGGTGAGTACGCACGACATTTGTTATTACAATCTTCTTTGGGTAAAACATAAATATACGTTTTGCTACGAAATTGTATAATTAATTAACGAAACGGAATAGTCCCTATAACGGTAATAACATATATCCCAGCTTGTAGCTAAGAGGCTGGGTCGCCGATGTGAAATCGTAGATAGCCGTATGACGATTCCAGATCACTTCTAGGGTCCTTCTTCTTCTAAGATTCCTCTTCTTCGTTTCGGGTTGCTTTCCCAATTTTTATGTAGAGCACTTGGTAGTCTTATTTAATAAAGCTTGATGGTAATTTTTACTCGCCAATTTTTTTCTTGTTAGACCAAAGTGTCCGCATATGCTGCCGAAATATCTGACGGTACAATACAAGAAAACTTGGTGCAGTGATCATCCACAATGAAAAAGATTTCCAACGGCATCAAGACAAGCATGGTCGTCAAATATTTTCCGACTGAACCCCTTATGGGACAGAGTATCTGTTCATTATTCTGTATTATTTACAACCCTGCTTGTTATCGCCAAATATAAACAAATATTTCCGCTAAGGCTAAACAGTTAATTTGTAAACTAGCACGGCTCTGGATACTTACATGCAGTTAGTAATGATATAGACATTTCTTAAATACATTATCTTCTCATATTACCTGGGAGAAACTTTTGAGCGTCTGGGATAAGCTTTTTGACCGGCCTCTCCCACAGGCTCTTTCTTCCATAGGACTACTAACGTCCTCATTTTCTTTGCCTTGGATTTATCTCCCCTCTTCGGGTATCCCTGACCTACTTCCGTCTAAACTTCCGCTTTGGTGCGATGCTCCAATTCAGAGACATCGCTTTGCACCGAAACACACTATCTTTGTAAACTAATTTTCCATGACTTTTTGATGAAACGGAGCCTTGTTGATGTGGCACGACTTTTATTATACTTATGTAAAAGGTGAACACATTGTTTATATTATTGCGCACCAAATACAATAATAAGTTGTTTCAAACACATTCGTTGATTGATACTAAAGAAGGCAAGTGGAACAGCCTCGCCTCATTTTCATGAACGTGCCTATCTATGTGCCACTTGAATGAGGTTCTGCCAGAAGAGGAAGCTTTTAGTCGTTTGTTGGCCGATAGCCACATCCTGGCATCGTCATCGTCAGCATCTTTTCCTTCATCTACGGCGATAATGTTGACTCAGATCATCCAAACGAGTGGCTTCGCGGTGGAGTCTCACAACGACAGCAATAACAGCAGCATCAACAACACTATCGCACTTGGCTGGTGGATTCTAAGACAGAAACGTCATCTTAGCTGACTGACTAACGCCCAACCAACGGCAGCTGTAGCCTTCAGCTTCTCTCGCTTTTATTCTTCGATCAGACACCTTCGAAGAGCGTACACCATATTGGAACAACACTGCCAGTTGTTGCTGTTCCTGAAGTAGAGACTAGTTGTGATGTCGGATTGGACTGTTTTGTACACCTTATTTATATGGTCGCATAGGTTCTGCCTAAAAAATGTATTAACATGACACGTACCTGAACACAAAAAGAACGAAGACTTGAGCGAGCTAGAAATAAATGATAGGCAATGTAAAATTTATAATTTTGTAATTAAGTTACGCACTGTTAAATAATTAACAAAACATGAAATAACTCTGCCTTAACTTGAACAATTAAAAGCATCAATTTAACACATTTATATGAGCAAATAGAAGAGCCTACAACATGTTGTTATAGATACTGAGTAACAAAAAATCCGACATTTGAACTTCAAATTTCTTTGGCGGTAAATATCATGTAAGTATCGAGTAAATGTCATGTAAATACCACGTAAGTATCAAGTACGCCAATACGGTTCTTAGTTTTGATAGTGATATTTTCAATAGCGAAAGATTTTGTTTGATCCAGGCCACTTAGAATATAAGAAGGAATTTCATTTTAGTCGTTAACTTTGATTAGTAGCTAAGCTTTATATAATGTGTCGGACTTTAGTTCAATTAAAATTAATTACATCATTAAATCTTGCATATGGGTTTTAAATAGCACACTAACATTCAAATACCGGAATTTCCGATTTTTTCAGAATAGAAAATTCCGGTATCCGGGAGTTTCCTTTAAGCAGCTGCTCATTTGATTGTTGAACCTACGTGCATGGACCACGTCACAAATTCTACCATAGAATGAGATTCCGTTCGCCAAGTTTATTAGGTCTTTGCTTGCAGTTCTACTTCATCATTCATGGCTGTTTATCATAGTTATATAATATCGTGTTTGCTCTCTCATTTCTCAGGTGACTCTTTCACATAAAGTTAAAATGGTGTTAGAAGCGTCCCTTTGACGGCGGTACAACAAACAGAATTCACAATTATGGTTTAGGTTACGGATCGGCAGTGGATTTTGATTCTAGTACACAGTAGAATAGGCCCATTGGCCCCCGTCAGACGGTAGTTTTTAACGTAATTGATTGTTATCACGACAGTGTTAACGTGATTGGCCCTCTTTATCCAATTTTCGGGCAGCCTTATTTAAATGCCGAAATTATTTAGGCAAACTGGATATCATGCTGATCCCTACCTCATATGTTACTGGTTTTAAATAAGCTGCGTCGACTACATAACTCCCCCATTTGTGTAAGTTATAGATATTACATGCTTTATCGAAGGGCATCTTCGTGGATTTACACGTATTTATAAAAAAGTGTATAAATAGTTATTCGACAATTTGTTCACTACGAGAAAATTTCCTTTGATGCTAAAACTGCACTTAGTAGTTCAGTTTGTTCTTTGGCCTTTATTTAAAATTAAGTGTAAGGCAATTATTTATTTTAAGACAAATACCATTACAGAGATTGAAAAGACAATCTCGAATTGTGCGCGTTATGCGGTAGCCTTGACGTGAGATAACGCTCATAATTTTACCGATGTAATACCTCGATAATTGAATTTACAACGGTACCATCTAGTCAATACGATTTTGGACATACTTAAATGGCTCGAATACTCCTAGAGCACAGAATTTCCTCAATTTAAACGTAATCATAATTCCTCTCTTAAGTGTCAAAAAATCAGCATTGCAACAACATTGCAAAAGATCAGATTCCGAACGAATCAATTGTGCTAAACACCACAAAGAAAAGGCATCATGCTTATAGTGTCAGGATGTTTTGAAATTTGAAGAAGCTCAATATACCAGAAAATATAACTATATAAAGTATGATGTTTTTTAACTGCTTGGTCCAATATGCCTCGCAGCGCCACAATAGTAAGCACTCTTGAGAGCAACATTATCGAAAATATTAACTGCAAATTGGCACGTACACCAAGATACTTACTTAAAATGAAAAGAATAAGAAATATAAGCATAAAAATAATAACATTTGTTTCAACAATATCACATGCGTGTGATATAGTTCCGTTAATTTCTAAGTGCGTTTGTATTGCAATATGTATCACGACTACTGTGAACCTTTAACTGCGTTTATTATATATTAAACAAAACCACATACAAAAGACTTGATTGTAAGATAGAGTTTGTGGCCTAACTAATGACTACGGTACCACACAAATACGAATTTGGGTTCTGATGCAGAAAGTCAATATTTTTATTAAGTGCTAATATGATAGTCTTTGATGATATCACTAGTAAACAGTTGCGAACCAGTTAAATAAGGCCTTCAAGATCAGAAATATCGTACTCACAATTTTGGTATTTTAACCCAAGGGTTTCGAGTTGGCTCTCAGGACCTTAATTTACAAAATCCGCTAAATGTATTTATTACACAAACTAACTGTTGTTTAGAGTTCTTGTTGCCTTAAGGATGAAGCCCATAGTTGCAATTTTAAGCTGTTGCGAGTTTTTATTGCGCCAGATAACAAATCATATTATTATTATTTTTATTATGGATGAAATCATCGTAAAAAGAAATTATGTTGTTGTGAACCAAAATCGAAGGAGCAAAACTGATCTTAACACATGGGGCACTTCGGCTTTTCTAAGACTTCTGCGAGAAAAAACTTGGCTCGTCGCAATATAGTCGTAGGTTTATTTTATTACAGAACAAAACTACCAGGAAAAAAGATTCTTGAGAACTGAATACACTGGAATTCGGGCTGATAAGGGTATCCGGGACGATCTTACGTTACCTTTGATTTTTTTTCTTTGTCTGCACTGATTCTTTTTTTATCTTTCCTGCAGAACTTCACTTTCCCATTAAGCATTCGAAATCCATTTTCGTTTTTCCTGGTCAATTTTAATATGCTTTTGGAAAGGTTTACAACCTCCGATAATCCCTTTAACTACACCATTAACCTTTCAACAACAGCGGCTGTATTTCCTTGACGTTGACGACTTTTTTTCGATAGCTAATTATAAGACTATACGCATACCGGGTTCAATTAATATTTTTAAGACTGACCATCAGCCAACTTATAAAATTCACGGTAGCATTTCGACTGTCAATTTCTTTGAGAACTTTTTTCATTTCATCTCATTCTTTACCATATATGTTTTGCTCCGCATCTCAATTACGGTACCAAGGCCTTCGGGCTGACTGCCAGTATGCAGAAGCCTAATAACAAACTGCAAAGGCAAGCTTTAATGTTGAATAACGATGCGTCAATCTAGAGTGAGCTGTCAGTCGATATTCGTATGCTGAACTATCTCATTAAGAACTTCAAACTAAGATTAAAAGAATATATTGTCAGCCTTACATGACTGTTTTTTCAAGACATCGGTTGATTAGAGTTATCTAGTATTTCCAGGGATTTTTTGGATTTGAGGTACTACTTTACGTGTGCATATCTTTCTCCAGATCGTATAGTGTACTGCTTAGGCTAACTTATATTGATTCAATAATAATAATAATATCCCAATATAATAATAATAAAAATAAGAATAAGAATAATATTCCATAGAATATTTAACTCGTCGACCTTAGTGCTACAAACTAAAAAATGTCTAATACTTGAGACTACAATCTCTCACGTGAAACAATAAACTTGCCTGACTCTCAGCGAGACTCTGGCTCTTCAGTCACTCTTGGCATTTGAAACATTTTCAAAAACTTACTATTGGAGCAACATAAATAGCTTCTGAAAATCGTTGTGACTTCAATGAGTCAAAATGGAGTTAAGCAGTTAACGCTTTCATGCGAGGTAGCGCCGAAGCAGTGACAAACAAATTGTGGTGAAAACTTGCAAAACTAGAGGTGACCACAAAGATTGTGCCAGCTATAAAACAATGTTTTCTTAATATTTTAGAGAAAAAATTGTCCTGAGACAGCAAGGTTAGTTACAAAATGTTTTTATAAATAGTGGTTTATAAGGAGGGTGACCTCCTCTACATGCGAAGCATGATGCGCCAAATGTTTACGTTTTGAGAAATTTTGGAGAAGCCTGTGAGTATGCGAACGATGTTTTTCAATGGATTTTAAACGTGCATAACAATTTATTAGAATTGTAATACACATATACGACAAAATGAGATGAAAATTAAGGTTATTAGAATAATAATATTTAGAACACATCATAATAAACCGAAAAGTATATGACCATATTTTTAATAGATGGGCAGCAATACTCAAGCATATGCTAGATTTTCTTTAAAGCGAAATTTTGAAATGAAAGACAGTGGAGGACTAAAAAATTTCAAAATTTACTTTGAAATAAATGTATGTGCATCTCCTCGTTTCTAATATTTACATAAATTCGTTTCTTATACAGATATACTTTAAGGGAAAGTAGAGCAATTACACTGACGTGAGTTTCTATACACTTCCATAGGTTTTTAACAATTCACGAAATAGAGAAATATGAATGTTTTTAATATTCGCGAGACAGTATACATATATATAAGAGTTGAGTAATGGAACTAACGAAATGGTAACCAATACCGTTATTGACGGCAAGCTTGATACAGTACGAGTAACTGCAGTTTTATAAATATTTATTGATCTTATCTTCCCTATGCTATTAGATTTGCTTATGTTTCATAGAAGCATCCATGGTCCATTGTCATAGAGTAACAATACTTTCAATACACAGTCATCCGGAAGCAATGTTTAAGCATTCTCTAAGAAGGCGAGCTGTAGATTTATAGCTCAATGGAAATATCAATATAAATATTGCAAATGTAGATATACGAACCAAAAGTAAATAATTGTCATTTCGAAATTCAGTACTAGAGTGAAACGATCGAGATTCCATCACCAGAGCTAAGTTGTTGTAACGATTCTGAACATAAATTCTCAATAAATGGTTAATTCGGAAATTTTGTCTTTATGGTGGCGGCAGTCGACGCGGATACGTAACTGGCGACAAAGGTAATGGGCACTGTGTAGTGCTATGGTGATTGGCTGGTCCTATGCCCTGTCGATGGCATGTTTGTGCACATAAATCTCTATACCTAAGTTTGCGCGAATTGATATTTAATGTTTGCGGCTATGGCTCCCATAAGCAGTTCAGCTCGTCCTAGGTATGCATATATGTTATTCTCAAGAGGTCGGAAAAAACACAATATGTTTAGTAAAAAATTGTAGAGAAATTTAAAAAGATGCGAAGATGTTTTTAGCGCTGGTCTAAACCTCTTAAGCTTCGTGTGCGTATCAATGCTGTAATTTCCAGTCCTTATACACAGAATGAATGGTTCGGTAATGGGTAGGTAATGTTTAAGGATAGCATAACACGGAAAAAGAAAACCATCTCGATGCTTTTCGGAAACACGATCATCCTTGACCAGGCCTGATAGGTCTATTAACATCATATTAAGATACTTATGAACAACAATGAAAAAGCAATGACGTTGGTGTGCATTCCATATGAATTATTGTTATGGATTTTATGACTTCATCTGAAAGTCGAAGTTGCATGAGGTAATTTTGTCTTAAATGATGAATGGCATCTGTGCCACCACCATATAACCGCCACTATAAGTCCTTAAGGCCAAATTGCGCGGAATTTGTTATTTTACGATAACGCACGTCGCGATCCACTAGAAGAGATAATCGCAAAAAATGATATCAACGTGTGAATTGCATTCCAGAGATGGTTGGATCGCTTAAAAGAATACTTTTTTTATAACCAAATTGGTACGTATCATACTTATAATAATCGTATAACATTACACATCTATGTGGTTGTTTATATGTAACATATTTAATCTTTTCTTTATATATATATATCTATGCCTGTATATATCTTCCTATACGGCATGCGAGTCTGATTACATAGCAGACATTACGCTGCCAGATCATCATCTGAGCGTTTATATTCCCAACTTGTCGATATGTTGTTTTAGCCGACACTCAATCATAAAGCAGAGTTCGGGAGTTGATCTCTAAATCTCTTCTCTCAACTCCCGAGTGGCCACTACGACAGCCTCCCCGAATCAACTAGCAAGAGAAAATCGAGCTCGAAGGATTCAAGCGAGCACTCGGGCTGATCAGGTCGTTGAGTCCGGCTAGTTGAATCTCTACTCTTCTCTTCAGATAAAGAGAGAAATATTTTCTATAACACAGGAATCACCGTTAGAAGTAGAAGCAGCTAGGGTAGCTGCTGTAGTAGAGTAGCTCAGAGAAGATGCAGTCGATCCCTGTGACTGTCTTTGCAGCCGCTCGAAAAGTCGCCTCGTCGTCTAAGTGCTCAGGTGTCGAACGTCAATTCGTCAAACAACATCTTCTCTTTTATTTTGCGCTTCTTCGCTCGTTCTCTTTCGCCTTCCAAACTCTCCATACTAGCTCTACACAAACGCTTTCCCCTTCTCCACACTCGTGTCTATTGCTCATGAAGAAGCGATAGTCAGCAATGGCGACCTATCAGCAACAACAGCTTACAGACGAGCGGCCATGGATTTGTTGTTGGTCACAAAGGCAGCGACAGCAGCCGCCACAACAAGAGAAGGTACAGAGTAGTCCTCGTGTAGTGAGACAGTGAAAACGCAGGAGCTGTGAGCAACAGTTCATAACACCAACACCGAAGTTACCAGCAGCAGCAAACACAGCAAAAAGCCTCATCAACCCAGCACTCAGTGCTCTTCTACGGACATCATTGCAGCGGAGGACCACCCCGGTAGAGACGGCACCGGTTTGAAGCAACAGCAGCGGCTGAAGGCGACAAAACATCTTCTAAGCAAACGAACGAGAGACCGATTGATGACGGACAGAGGGACGGACTAACCGCGGGCCAAGAGGAATCTCTTTACTATACACATACACACTGCTACTACTACGGGGCCAGCGTGTCAGTGCCACCAACGTCACAGTCACGTCCACCAACATTACTGTCGTCATGATGATGCCGCTGTTTGAAGACACTTGAAGCTTTGTAACCTATGTGATGCGCGAAAACTGCCGCTGAAAGTGCCGAAGACTAACTGAACGGCAATTGACGCGACAGTTAGTCCATCTGCAAGCTTAGTTGGTTTCAAGAAGTAAAATAAAAATAGAGATGCGGCGGTGTGAAGTAAAAAGGAAACTCCTGTCGGTGTTCTTAGTCTCGCGAGAAGGTATGAAGAGGTCACTCGTTCTGTCTCGTGTGAGTTTCATTTCGTGAGGTTTTCGTTGTTTCACTGTGACGGTTTCACGACCAACGCCCTCGCCTGCTGGCAACCGTTTCACCCATCAGGCTTGTTTGAAGGAGACAACACCCACATTAGCGGCAACTTCAATAGTTTTTAGCGCCGAAGTACCGAACTTCATCAACGAAAGTGGTGATCGCGATCGTAATACAAGATTAGACGAATCATCGACAGAGATAAAAAAGGATGAAGCTGGTTAGAAAAATAAGACAAAAGGTGCAGTTTATTTTATTATACAGCTCGAACGAATATTTTGTGCACTTATTTTGGGTAATGCAATAGCGAATAGCTTCCGTCGAGTTTAGTCACATCAAGTGGTTTTCGTTAATTACAAGAGGAGAAGACTTGTTCAAAAAGCCTTCGGTTGCTGCATGTTTAATTTAACATTGCTGATGTAAATGTTGATGTAGATGTCTTTCTTCTACTATCTTATCTAATTTCTTTCTATTTAAAAGCAGTTATCTCGTTGCCTCCGTTTTTCTGTATTCGTCACTACACAGACAGGCGAAACCTATCGAATCGATTCGAGGCTTCTGTTGCATCCACTGTTTGCATTTTGATACTTCGCCTCGCTCTAAAGTTGTCAGGTAATCTATTGTTGCCCGATTCGTGACGGGTTGCTAAAACAAACAGCTCCTATGAACAAATGCGACCATGAAGTGTTTAGTCGTTGAACACCATTTTTTGTGGAGTCCACACGATGATAAGAGAAGTTCTATAGATTCAACCGGCACTATTGAGCGCCTTGTTGAAGGCTTAAACAGGTGTGGCTAGTTGACACATGAAATACTGCGAGGCATTGTGCCTACACACACAGGTCTATTCTCTGTCATCGTTCTGGAATAGTAACTGGGAAAACCTTTGAAATATCATAGATCACCACAAAATTTCTGATTGTACCTGTGTCATCTGAACTTCAATAAAGAATGTAGTTTTCAAGTTATGAAATTGTGGTTTTCGTGTCGAGTGTCGCGGATTCAGACTACAGAAGAAGTTTGCTTCGATTTGGTCAACTCCTGCATAATAAAAACTAAGCTTAATAACTACGGATTTTGATCAGAATGCTTTAACGTAATCTAGAGTTATGTCGAAGTGCTTTCAAGTCGCTGACATAGTGCATTCTTATATATATATATCGTGTATAAGTCTTAATGCGTTTAATCCAAAGTGATGTATATTAAATATAACCTCCACTTGTTAAAACAAACTCTGTCATTGTATACAGTAAAGATCTTTCAGACATTACTCGTTTTTTGTTATTGATCTGGACAGCAATCTTAACGGATAAGTCCGTTCTGCACAACTCAAACGAACGCTAGCAGATGATGTTGCTCCTTGTTTAGGGTTAACAGCTAAATGAGAAATCATTTCTGCTAATATGCCATGAATTCTTCTCTTCGCGTATTGCCTATGAAGTAGAAGGTTTTTGCCTTACATAAAGGATCTTATTTAAAATACCTGCTGAAAGCTGACAGAACCCGGCTTAAGAATTGCTACCTACAAATACCCCAAATGGAAAAATTACCATTATATATATTTCTACTTAGGATATTAGTACAGCTTGGGCTCATTATATTGTTCAGACATAGATTTACTATTTCAGAAATAGTAAACTTGACAGTAACTAGAGTGAGCCTTACAAACCCACTAAAACCCTGTTTTTCCCCCATCCCCTTCAGGCTCGGGACTGTGTTAATATTGCTTCGAATCCATGAGAGAGAATTGTTCGTGTCTCCTAATCTGCTCTTTTTTTCCTGCTTTCACGTGTTTCTTAGGTACAATCAGTTACGTCCATCTAAAACCAGCTACGTCCAGAAAGAGGATCAGTGCCTGTTTGCTCAGTTTTCGTTGCCTGGGTGGGTGCGTCGAGGGTTTGAAAGCTAGCTGTCTTCCTTTCGCGCTTTCTCCCGTCTCTCTCGGCGCCTCTTCTTTACTTACTTCCTTGTCCACTCTTGCCTGTATCCCGCCAGTTGTTCCGGCTTCCTGCTTTCTTTCCAATTGATCCTTTTCATGTCTTTTTTTTCTGTCTTAGTGCTGATTGCGATACCCGATCGCTCGTTTTCTTAATCCAAATTTCTGAGCTTTTTACCATGCAGTTCACTATTTCCCTGGTAGCCTTCCTCTGAATTTTCCTTTAGACAGGCCTCCTTTCCCAATGCTCTACAGTGTAACACTGTATGCTTAACGTTATCCTCTTCGTCCGTGTCACGGCGGGCACACATTTTTTTAAGCATGTACGTCTGGTACTGCTCATGACCGGACAGTGAACGGGCAGATCCGTACGGAAGATCCCTCTCCAAGTCAAGATTTCTGAAGATCAGGTCCAGGCTTTCTGTGCAGCTCCTTTTGGCCGTATCTCCAGGTCTCGCCGTCGTCCTCCTGCCACGCGTAGATGGTGGCATTTCCCGCCATGGTCGTGTTTGAGTCCTCATCCAGGAAGCGTAAGCTCCTTCCTTCCTACAAGATGCCTGGAAGGGGCGTTTTGGTCAAAACCAGGAGCGTTTCAGTGACCATCCGGTACACCCGACGTATCATTAGTGTTCTTTGAGCCGACCTTAATGTACCCCAACTGTTTGTCGTGTGGGTGCATGTTACTCTAGGCGGGTATTGCACATAGTGCAAGCAGCCGAGGTTAATAGCCTTCGGGGGCCCCAGACGCTTCACCAATCATCGGCAAGATACAAACCGGGCTCTGAAATATCCGCCTTTCCTAAATCGCATTTCGCGTATGTTAATCCGGATAGCACAGTGTCGACCCCGCTTCCGTCCTGTTAGATAGAGGGCTTTGGTGTCAGTTTAAAATGGTTACGGCTCATCTACTGAGGAAGCCTATCCAAAGCTTTATTAACCGCGTAATGTATGGCGTTTTCTGGCTTGGCTACCGTCACAGTTCTCTAGGTATGACGAGATCATGAAACAGAGGTACGGCGGTATGCCCTTTTTTTAGTTTCTTTTATAATAACCTTCTCATATATTGTATTCAATATTCGTAACAGCTAATAGAACCATTAAGACAAAATCTCTAGTCTTATTTGACTTCATGTCCGTCTCTATTTCCACATATATATCCTGTTAACGAAAATATTCTCAAGTATATCTCTAGGGTGTTCTAGAGGCAGATCGGTCCCTCGGGCCTTCCCTGGGCTAAAAATCAGTTTCAGTCTTACCACTTTCCACTCCCTCGGGCACCTCCGTCTTGTAAAAATCCATTTTTGTTACCTCTGATGGTGTGCCATCCGTGCCCCTTACGTGGTATGTTTTCCGGGTCCACTTCTGACTCTATTCCTTGGCCCCTCAATAACTGTATTGGAAAAAGGGCAATTATAGTCTCCTGCAATACCTCGCGGGAGTTTTGAAGCGTGCACCCTTCATTCTTTCTCTGGTCATCTGGAATGGCAAGCCTCACATTTCTCTTTCTACAACGTCTATCAGCTCTTTCTTTTTGTTTTTCTGAAAATATTAGGCGCAGAAGGTGGCTACGTGCCTCCTTATACCGCTCCCACTAGTCATCTAAATTCACTCCTTCGCCCCCCGAATTCGATTGGCCCCCATGATTTCTGCTTTCCCGGCCGGTCCTTTTCTCTAGTATGGGACTCTCTGAGTTTTATAACAATTAACCGCGCCTCCGGGATTTTGTTGTTCCACCAATGTTTGGGCTTGTGCCCTCCTTTGCTGACACAGCCGCCTGGTCCCGCTTCCCGAAACGCCCCCTTCATTATTCTAACAGTCTTGCTATCGTTGAATCGCCTGCATCCGTTGTCTGCCTTCACAATAAATATATGTGTGTTCAGTTTTCGCATCTGCCACCTGTTAAGGAATGGCGATGTTATTGTTGAAGACCGTACTTGTATTTCAAAACTAATATACTTATGACTAATATGCTTAGGCTCTCGTCTCTTTCGTCTGCCCTCTATTTCCAAATCCTCGAGTATATCGATTCCGAATCAGCCGTAGGGTCTAGGAAAAAGCATTGGCCTCTCCGGGAGAACGTCCCTATCATTGGAGCGTCGTTATCGTAAGAACCTCTTCATCATTGGGGCCTGGAGGTTCCGCTCCGCGAGCTGTTCTATTAGTAGTGACTCCCTGTCCAATGTACACCTACTTTCCCATGACTAACTGGATGCATTAAAATCCCTCGTTATGAGTATTCCCTTGACGCCTTGTTTGCTGATGTTCTTCTCCGCTTACCTGAAACTCTTCGAATCCCGTTAACTACCTATTTGGCAAAGATTACTGGCTGTGAAAGATATTTATCCGTCAATGTCAACCCAGAGAAAAGCCCTCCACTGAATTAAATTTCTTAACCGCTGTGTCCCGGGTCTCTTCATCCGCTACAACGTTGCGTCTTCGTCCCTGTCGATGGCCCATCGGGCTTCTTCTCCCTCCTTAGCTTCGTACTTGATTTTAACAGCATAGTCAAACCGATCATCCTTGTGTTCAGTGCTTGTTTTAGGAGATCGTGTGCTCTTCTACAGTTGTTGAGGTTCGAATTGGAAGACTTTAATATACCCTAGAAAAGTTAGGCCCCTATTTCGGTTTACAACTCTCCCCCTCGATTGTTCACTCCGTTATTAATTCGTGCGCCGATTCCGTGGTCCCGCGGCCTTAGGTCCCTTCTTGGTGATTCTCCTCCTCTCTTCTCTTTTCTCTTGATTTTCTTGTTCTCCAGAAGGATTCCCACTTCTGTAGCCCTTTTCTGCTCTTTACCTGCCCCTACCCTTCTCCTCTCTGTAAGCGTCTGCATAGGACGGGCACATCATGCTTTCTGCTTTGTGGCTTTCCGTGTCACAGACCCGGCACTATGCCTGCCTAGCCTGGCATTTCTCCTCCCCCCATTACCAGGTTCTCCTCACCGCACCTGTGGCAGAGCCTTACCCCTTTTACCCAGCAGAGGACGCGACCTCCCAGAGAACAACGGTGCTAGAGGAGGCCACCTTTCAGCAATTAACCTCTAGATCAGCCTTTTTTATTGCCTTTCTTCTTCCACTTTGTGATCTTCTAATCGCATGATGTGGTCCTCTCTGTGTTTTTGTTGATGTATTCTAAGCTTACCCTGTCGAGATTTACATAATCCCTCACATCTCGGAGTTTTTCCGCGAAAGTTTTGCCCTTCGCTACCCTTACGCTAATGGTCCGGGTATGCCTCCTTTAGGCGCTCTCTTTCGACGCCTATTACGCTTGCCGCCCTTGTCGGCTTGATGCAGAATTATAATTTGTGCTCTTCAAATAATCAGTGACCGCATCTCCTTGGTGCATAAGAGGAGACGTGCATTAATAGTCCCCAAACTTAAGCTCTGCTGACGATTGTGTTAGGAGTCCCCTATGACCCCTGCCACGAGCAACCGTAGAGGAGACGTCAGGTCATCGCAGGATCCACCAATGATTTCTATGGCGTTACTGGTTTTAAAACATTCGTTTCGCCAGCGTCAAGTACCCTCACCCTTTCAAAGGAGACGAATTACCTACAGAGTTTTTCGAGCACGGTAGCTTCTGCTTCAGCCCTTTTTGACGTCACTATTGCGCTCACCTCCCTCGCGGTAGTCGATCATATTAAATCGATCATCGATGTGCTTGAAAGCCGCCACAGGTCAGTTTTTCTTTGTTAAATCAATTTGCTGATTTATGTCCCCGATATGTTCAAGCCCCCCATTTCCTCTATTGCTTCTCCTAGCTCTCCTATTTTGCCCTAAATTTCTTTTTTATAGCAAGCACTTGCCCCCTCAAACCCCCTCGCCATTTTGCTTTCTGTTCGCTCCTCCTTGACTCTGTCAACTGCCACATTAGTTCGGCCACTTGTGCCTTTAGTTTTGTCATTTTTCGCATTCCTCATTTCCGTCTCGTTTCCTTCTCAGGCTTTTACACCCGCCCTCTCGTTGCTTCGCGTCGCCAAAAGCTATTTAACAAGAAGGCTCCGACAGAGTTGCTGCCAACCGCTTCATCTCCAGCCTGGTGGTATCCGCCTCCAGTTGCCGTGTGTCTCTGCAAGCAGGCATTCGCGCGTTTCGAGCAGTACTTATGCTTCACGTCGTCAATGTGTACCGCCGCTTTCCGGTTTTCCTATGCATTTCTCTCTTCTCCTATTAATTCCTATCAATCCTTTGTGTTTCGTTACAGCTGTCCCTTTTCCGATTCTTGTCCGTCTGAGGCGTCCTCTGGAAGTACTTCTCAATCTCCTCTCTCGGGATTGGAGCCCCTTCGCCATCCGCCTTCTTTAGTGGCGAAAAAAGCACCATATTTCTCTTCGAGAGACTCTTTAGACTTAGCTTCGTGAGCCTCCTAGCACCGCGTTCCGTAAAATCTGAGGAGTAGAGGTCGTCTTTCAGGGTCAAGTGAGGTATTAGAAAACACAAGGTCTCAAAATAAAATGGGGGTCTGATATGCCCGCGTGGAACAGCAGCCTCGCCTCTAGTAAATGGACTAGCGCCTGTTCTACTTATATGGAGGTGCAAAATGTGAGCCTGATACTCCACCTTGCATAAACTCCAAGGCCGTGATCGTTCTCTGTACCACTCGAGTTGAGTTTTTATGTGAATTTCCGCCGTGTCCCGTTGAGTGGGACGCAGTGCCTTTATATAAAGCTGGGGCTCACAGTTGACCCTAAAACCCACGCCTCCCAAACTTCCTAGGGGCGGGTTTAAATTTCCCCCGATGGCAGATTCGGAAGGAATACGCACACTGAAACAGAGAAGTAATGCCCTTAGCAGCGGAGGGGCAGTCTGTTTTCATTGGGGTACCGCATAAGCTGTTGCCGAGGCTGTATCATATGTGAATGCATGCATGGGTTTTCCTAAAAAGGGCAGTTGATTCGCCGTATGGTTTCCATTGTACTTTGCCTTAAGCTTGGCATCTGTGGTAGCTGTTGTGGCTTTTGGCAACAGACCGGTTCTTAATATAGCCTCTATCGTCCCTTTTCTTTATACATAACTGTAGAGGTAAACTGTTTCTTTTCCCATAAAGGCACGATTGCTTACACCTGTTTGTATACTTAGATGAATATTTTTTGGACTGACCATCAGCTAACATTTAACGTCTACGGTAGCGCTTTTTCCATTACTTCGTAAGACACACACATAAATGTAAATGTGAAACGGCGGGGATCGAACCCATGCACCTACGTATCTCCTCTGGTCGCAAGGCGCACACGAATGTACCAAGCCACTTAGCTCTACCCTGTTTGTATACCTGTAAGTCGCTTTTTATTATCACCCTTTGCACACGTTGAGAAACCGAAATTAAAATGAACTATAAAAAGGAAATTATGTCCTTTAGAAATAGAAATAGAAAATAGAGCGTCTATTTTCTATTTCTTTTGCTGAGCCCGCCTTACAAGCAACATTACGCGTCTTCCTTGCCCTTTAGTTTTGGACCGATTTAAGATTTAGGAGCATTACCTTTCTCTTTTGTTTACTTACGATTTCCACAGACTAGGAGTCTTGTTCTGCATGCGTTTACTGCAAGGCATTCATTCCGTTTGGGGCACAACTGTCGATTCTGTTGGAATCTTTTACTTAGGAATCGGTTTGTTCCTTCCAGTTATATCTGCATATTTCCATAAGTCTAATGTTTCAGAAGAATTTAGTGTTTTCTTCTCATTGTAGTATTTCGCACCATTGCCACACACAGCTGCACTTTTCGATAATGATTTACCTTGTAGATTTGAGCTGTACACGCGGTATAAACCTTCGGAATTAACCTTCAATATTGTAACAATATTGTAGAACAAAACTAATCCTATTTTTTAGTATTGTATATTGCTGCCTTTAGTAAAGGTCTTTATGTATTTATTCCTTTGTGATGAAAAAATCTTGACCCTAGGTAGCATTTTACAGCCGTAAAAATCGATGATCTTCATTAAAATGCTCGGCTTTCAGGTGAAAACTTTCAGTCAATGGCACTAACGTTTAGCATCAGTTTTCACACGAAAAATGATACGCAATGTAGGCTAAGAAAGGGATTAGCATCAGTTCAATGCACTCTAGCAGGCAATACTTTAATTCCTGTTCCCAATATAACTGAATAAAAGAATCAAATGCATGTCTTTATCGATTCAAGATATAAAAAATTTATGCGCAGTTAAGAAGTCCAAAGCAGGAAATATGAACTGAAAATTTATCACCGGAATTTCGTGCCGCAGTTCAGCAAACTAGTCTAATAGAATTATCTTGGTAAACACACTTCAAAAGAGGTAGAGTATTGCAATCGCTGAAGAATGTCAGAATGTGATAGACGAATCCATATTATATATGACTATATGATTTATCATCATAAAAGAGCGTCACAGCTGAATCATTAACGCTTTTCAGAAAACTGCCGAACGAGTCTCGAGATTTGCGACAGCCACATCAATCGCAAAAAGCATAATATTAGCCACCTTCGGGATCAGATTAACTCTTACTATTTTACACGTTACTGTATAGTATTTCCGATCATATATTAAATTCTGCGTGCTAACCTTCTCCTTTAAGTGAATGACTTTGTGGCTTTCATTTAAACATATGTGGGTCTACCATCAATCTACCGTTATCTTCCATAAGTAAATGGATAGTCTAAAAATTAGAGAATAATTTGACAAATACAGTACTCATAATTTAATATTATGCTTACCTGTTATCTGTATTAGAGCCATATTACGAGCAAAAATAAAGAATAGTGTTGTTAAGCATGTAAGTATAGTACATCGGCATGAAAATTCTCTATAAATAATCTTGCAGCTCACAGCCTCAGAACCAATGACTTTACAAGCTTACACATGTAACTCAGTGAGTTTTCAGTTTAGATTGTAATTCTATGTGTGCTTGTAAGTTATTACTATTATTATTATTATTATTATTATTACAACTTTTGTATAAAAAATGTACGTACGTTACCAAAAAATTTTCCTATATTTCATCGAAAAATAGAAACTGCAATTCGACTGTGTGAGCAGTAGATTTTGTAGAAAAGGTATGTTCTCCTTAAAGTCTGGTTGCCTGACCGGTGCTGCCACCCGTGGTGATTCGTGCAACCTCTCGAAAAGACCGCCACTTACAAACAGCGTGTACGGTAAACGCTTTATCTTTTATGAGAGTTCGTTTATATTTCATCCGCATCGTATACTGGTTATACTGGTTAATGGGTATAGTGATTAAGAAAACGGTCATCTGTTATGAATCTATAAGTTTGCAGGTATAAGCCTACAAGCAAAGCGCGAATACAGTTTTTAATTTTTTTCAAAACTGAATAAAACGAGGACTCGCTGAAGTTTCTTAGCAATTTATAGCTAAATCCGCAGTCAAGTATACTCGGGATAAACATAATTCCCATAATTAGGAAAGCTCGCTGTGCCGGAAAAACTTGAATAGAGTATCAATGCCTAAACGAATTGGGACATATTACACTTTAATTTACATACCTAATACTCTTATTTAACAACATCATAATGATAAGGTCTAATCCAATATAGCCTGTACATATTGGAGCCTATACATGCGTGAGAAGCAGACAGTTTCTAATAAGATATCATACATCTGAACCTATATTGTGTAATCTACAATCCGGTGTAGATTCGAATGTCTAAAATGTAATAATCAATTTGCAGCCTGCATTATCGTTACCCGTAAAATCCCTGGTTACCCGCTACTGCGACCAGTGAATTGTTTCCGTCCGCGTGAGTATATACTACGATTGTAGCTTGAAAAAACTTATGGCAACTAAGTGGAGAATATACATATAAGAAAGAAGTGGGTTTTTAAAGTTAGCCTGCCTATAAGGCAGAATGCAAAAATTCTAAATTTTTCAGGAACGTTTATGCACCTAGTTTGACACTGATTTTTTGTTGCTGCTTTTGTGTCGAGATACAAGGAAATTAATTTAAAACTCCGCATACATTTTAGTTACATGCGTACACACTTTAGTGCTATCAACTTTTGTTATCTTTATAGCATACTTAACTATATGGAAGTCTTAACTAGTTTTCAGTTAATGATTGCAACGCGATACTCATTCTAACAGCTTACAAGGCACTGATTGCGGCTATTTAATCAAAATACACAATGTGTCTTACAATGTTTCTACTCTTATTGGCCTTAGATCAAATATTTCCCATTTCGATGTGATCTTCTCAATATATTATCGTATGTATCTTCAAAGGTCGCTATGTATATTTCATGTTCAGTTGAACACAGCGGTGGAAGTGGTTCAGTCAATAATTGCGATGCGGCGTCCAGTATTACTCGACCACTATGTGACAAAATGAGTAGGACAAATTGAACAAGTTCGCTGGGTGGCTGAATATCTAGACATCTTCAATGCACCTGTCTTGTGGTCTGGTAGTCGCCAAGTCTGTACCAGATTTAGAGTTCGCGTGTGTTTAACTACGTGTGCGTGAACACTTATTTTTATGCAGAGCACTCGTTATCCCTCTCTCGATTTAGCTTGCAGCAGTTGTTAAATTACCACATGGTTGACCGCCACATATTTAAAATGAACTAGATATTATAATATTTGAGATAAATAATTGCAATAATTTCTAAAATAGTTTTATATGCTTGTGAACAGCCAGTAAACTTATTTTGGACGTTTGTGCTAATTCATTGGTACTTTAAGCAAATTTAAAAGTAGCTTACTTATGCGGCCCGTACGTTATGCTCGATTAAGAACTTCCGTTGACTTATACATCAACTTTAATAACTTTCAGCCGTTCCAGAAACCTACCATGTGACAACTACGGCATTAATTACAAATCGAGCGTAAAATTATACCCTCCAGAGCAAGATGGTCAAACTCTATTCGTTTTAAGGAACAACACCATAATTCTTATCGACAGCCGGCGAATTGGCAGTCGTCCGATGGGTGATGTCCAGGTAATTTGATTCGTCCCTCCGTTCACGAATGAGCTGCTCGTGTAATTGACAAGCAGGTTTGTCCATCAGAAGGAGAACGCCCAGAGGGATGAAACGCGCCGTAAGAAATATCTGGACGAAACAGAGGACTCACTCAACCTTCTTAAGAATGTACTAGTAAATCCGTAGCCAATTAGGTTCAGAGCTGAATGATCAAAGTTTCCATGGTTAAAAACACGCTGTGCTTAATAAATTCGGATGAGGACCCATCGGATAAGGACAATATCTAAACGCCTCTTGAAATGTTAAAGTTGTAATAACTTTGTGATCTCCACCAAAAATATTTCACCTTAATAGCACTTTAAAAAAATCTATAATTGCAAACTAGAAATTATTCATCCAAGTGGTGGTCATGTACATAAGGTCTTAGACGCCTTTATTGAGAGTTTTTGTATGATAGGTCTATGCATCCCGGTAACACTGCGCGCATATAATACACAGGGTTAAGAATAACAAGCGCGAAAAGCCGAATATATATATATATATATATATATATATATATATA
>MNPL01005038.1:0-10810 GCA_002081605.1 Tropilaelaps mercedesae
TATATATATATATATATATATATATTTATAAATATATATATAGCACTGCAAGTGCAAATGATACGGTATTTATATATAATGTGTGCGTAGTAAGCTATGATAAGTGAGATATCGATACTAGGAGAGAATGGAATCGACCTGGTAGTGGCATGGTAGGAACCGATGCAACTATAAGTAGAGATATAGATACGGTATCCTATCTTTAAAGAAGACTGCTAGGACAGATATACGAAATGCTAGGAGATTTTACTTAAGAATGCTAGACAAAAATATAGTAGATGAGATAAGAATCGTAGGGGTATTGAGAAAGAACGATGAGGCGCTTCAGTAGTGGACTGCAAACCTAAAAACGGCCAAGTTTTAGCATTTCTTTGTAAGCATGCGGTATCGTGAGAAGCAGTTGCGAGTACGTGACCCCCAATATGTTTAAAAGTAGCACATAATAGAAAAAACCCAGCCACTATTGGGAAAATTTAATCTATAACGAAAGACAATGCATTAAATAATATAAAAAAAATGCATCAATATCTCCAGCAAATGAATCGCAAACATGTTTTACCCTAATTCGCTCAATTTCCGCAGTTTTAGTTTTAAAAATGTTCAATCACATCAAAGTATTGTCATCTCAGACCCGCCCTAAGACTCCAGTTTCTCGCGTCTATTGAACCACCGATTCCCATACTTGCAGTCATAGGTGGCGAACATGGATTTGGTCTCTTACAAGAAGCCCTTAGAAGACCTTAGCGGAAAAAGGGGACGAACCTTTTTGCTGAGCAGATCCATGGTTTGGTCATGTTCTCGCACAAGCAGCGTGTAGAATCGAGCTTGTTGGAGGTGTGTGAGGTCGAAAGGGGACATCTCCGTGTATGTGCGCCTGTGTGTATTTGTGGGGTCGGTGTACGGTGCCTTAGATGGATGCTTTGTCGGGAGGAAGTTCCTCTATCGAGGGATGAGCGCTTTTATGGCGCCGTGGATGTACTAGGGGAGTCTGGCAGGGGTCAGCAAGACATGATCTAGCAATGCAAAGCAATGGCGCTCCCACGGAAAGCAGACCTGAGGAAAAGCCGAGATCGTTGTGAGGAGCCACATGAAGGGAGAGCACACTAAAGCTAGGCTGCTCCTCGCTCACATCGCACTGCCCATACATTCGGCTTGTCGAGGAAAAGCTCGGCGAAGCTATTGACACAATTACCCCGTCTCACTATTTCTATGTCAAGGAATTGAGCTGTGCAATTTCCCAACACACACTGACTCACTGCTTAAAATTTTATGATGTCAAGACGAGGCTGCCGATATCGAACAGCCTGTTTCAACTTCGTTAAGTTCGCTTCGCTATCAGTATTCGTGGCAACATACGGCGATTAATGTGCCGTACTTCTAATCACGTTTTTTTGTTGTTTTATTTGTACTTGTCGGTTGACTCAAGCTTCTTTTCATCGCTACAGGCTTATTTAGATGCTCTTGCTAGAAATAAAGATATGATTGTGAGTCAGGGACTTTCTGAGTGCATATTACTGGCCGCGCTCGCCTATAACCAATGTAAACAAAACAGGAGTTTACGAATACAAAATGGGAAAGGCGCGTTCGGTACTTGTATGTTTACCACATTTCTTTCTGACCCTGTTCTACAATACCACTTCCGATAGAAGGCTTAGGGCAAGTAACTGAGTTAAACCTGAATTTCTTACGAAACCTTCATGTTCCAAGCTAGGGTTTTTTACAAAATAACTATAACCAAAGTCCTGCAGCCTAATCAACTATATTCGTGTTCTAAGGTACCAAACACGCCATTACATATACGACCCAGAACACACGAAATTGTTCGCTTCGATTAACAACAAAACGACGCCGGAGCCTGGGTGTTATCTCAATGTTAGAGCCAACGACTCTTCACGTCAGGGACGTGAAATAGATATATAGTGAAGACAGTGCAATGCGAGGAGCAATTACATTATTTTGTCATAAATATTGAAAACAATATTACCCTAAATTTAGTATTTTATGGGAAATAAATTAGGTTTCAAAGGTACTAACTTAAATCTTACCACCTGTTTTTAGCCCATTAAATTAGCCAATAAATTTCTAAGTCAGCGATCAAAGCGGATACTTTAAACGATATATATAGAAATATGTATAAATATATATATACTTTTTTTAAAATGTATAAAATAGTTTGCGCTTAAATAAAATGTTGGTTATTTTTTGCTAGAACTTCCAATATACATCCTATTTGTATGAACGCTATTTCAAGCAAGTTCGAGTGAAGTATCTTTTAGACACGTGTTGACAGTTATTTTAAGAATTATCTAAAAAAACATGAATATTAAAACTAGTTACAATTTACAGCAACTACGCGCGAAAAAATTTCTCAATCACAAACGGTTTTGTTAAACCTTGGAAAAATATCATAGTTTTTAAAGCATTCACATATGTCCCCCATATTTTAAGTGAAGATCCGACAAAAATGAATTTCTCTATAACATACTAAATAATATCACCACCAGGTGATGTACCCCGTGGGTACCGTGGTTGTTAAAACTGAACTCATATAAAGAGGTAAGGCATGATTTACATCAGCTTAGATATTTTTCATTACTTTATTATTTATCTTTTAACTCTTAATCTCTTAATTTATCTCCTTTTAAGAATTCCTTTCGGACGTGACGTATGAGGTTTATTCGTAAGAGATTAATTCCGCGACCGAAAATTATTCTTACGATTTGTTGATACGACACGGTCATGTTGGAAATTTTACACTTAAAATCGAATGGTGAACATGAGAATTAGAAGAATGCGCGAAATAAACATTCGACAGTTGCAGCTTTTCACATGCTAATTAAAATTTGACTTCCAATACCGGCGACAATAGTTCGATATGATCTTTGTACACAGCCGGGTTACACTGCATAACCTTCGTGGAGCTAGGCTTCGTGCTGCCATTATGGGAGACTGAAACCTAAGTTGTAGGTTGCCCTTAAACTTGAATCGTGCTTCCTCTTCTGCTGTTGTCGAATTGCATCCTTCCCCGATTGTCGTTACATTCCACAAATTCCAATGCATTCAATCGAAATAAATCTTCTCATTCGTCACTATTTTTATTATTAATGCATTCACCTAACCATCCGATTATGCATCCTTCACTTTACTACTGTTTAAATCAACATTTCAGCGGATCACTCAATCATATTAGTTCTATGATTACTTTCATACAAAACTTGAAGCGTTTAATACGACAATTAGACAACGAGAAATCATGCCTGCTTATCGTCGTTTTCCAGGCTAAACTCATTATCTGCTCAGTGTATTGTTTTCATAAGCAAGCAGAGAAAATCGTTTTGTTTGAAGAAATATTAGATCAGTTTAAAGCTGTAATCTAAATCTTAGCGCTTGTGGTTTCAGTGAGAATTAGTCCCACCCTACCATGGCAAATATTTAGCGCACACCATAGATTTTACTTAGAGGTCTCTTAAGAAGGGCAAAGGAGATTTATTTTGTACGCAGTGCTGAGCTTGGGCCTAAAGCTACAGGCGGTATATAACGAGATTTAGTTTTGCGAAATTTAGTAGGTTCAAGTTATGAACCTCGTGAAATTTAAGTGAAGAAAGGAAATGAGAAATCATTTAAATATGACCAGCTTGAAATTTGTAGCGTAGCTACTACGTAAACACAATTGGAGATCACTAGCATTTACAAGTTTTATCTTTCGCTGCTTCTCACAACTTTGAAAAGATTTTTGCTTCTCATTTCAAGAAGGTAAGCTTTGCCGGTTATGGATACCGGAGGCTGTACGGATTCATAAAGCTTAGTCATGTTAAAATATCTGGTGGAAAGGCAATTATAAGATAAGCGAAAGCGCCAGCGCTTTCCTTGTCAACGATGTTGTAAATTCTCACCTAGCAATAGACCATAACTGAAACAAGAGGGTCTTGAGTTTTCCTTGACTAACCCAAAATCTTTTCTGTGTGTCTTATGGCTTGGCTATTGCTTGTCACTGAGAGGCCTCTGGTATGTCTCCCTGAGCTCTGGCAACTCATGATTTAAGCGTCAATAGATAAAAAATAATTTCAGTTATATAAAAACAATTAGTTGAGCGCACAACGTGGTGCTTCTGATTTAGAGGTATGTACGTCTGATCCAGTAAAATGTAAGTGGGTCCTTTCTGACAACATGGTCAACGATAGAAGACCTAATATATCTAAATTAATTTATGAACGACATAGAGCTTCTTGAAAACTTTATAGACTTTTGTCAATCTAAATGAGCTAAGATACAACTCAGAATTCAACAAAGAGCTACGGTCATGATAGATCCTTCGGCTTTATTCTTTGCACTAAGGTAATATCAGAATAAGTTATTACTTTCTTTTGTGTAATAAGCATTAATGAAGTTGCAAGTATCATTCATTCGTTTACAGACAATAACAAAAAAGACATGAAGAGCTAAACATGTAATAAAATACTTTATGAAAGCTTTTGGTACTATCAAGAAAATTCGGGGAATCGATTTGTGCTTTTTTTTTTTACCACTCGCCTGGCGTTGCTTCACCCACTTTGAAACGGTCTAGTGCCAAAGCTGGCGCCACGATGTCGCCTCTATCCGCCTCCATTTCTTTGCTGGTCGTCAGTTATTCTTTCGGTTGACTGACCCCGGCCAAGACCCCGTTGCTCGTCTTCATTCATTGTCCCCAATAACAACGAAAAGGCAGTTTAAACATGGAAGAAAGCATGGCAGTCCGTTTTCTTGATTTCATAAAGTACTTGAAATCGAATTACTGGCTTGTAGATTTCCCCGGAAATCCAAATCCAAAAGAGAAAGATTTTTTAAATATTAGCTTTAGGACGCACCTCGTATTTGTCATACTTATTATGACATATTCTTATTTTACTTTTACACATAAATTACGTGGTAAAAGATTAGTTCATAATGGTTTGGTAACTTTCGGTAACCTCGCGTGTGTATTTAAATGCTCTATTAGAGTAATAAGCATATTACTAAAAAGAGCATAATTTGTATAAGAAAATTAGAGAAGTGAGCATTGCCACAATTATCGGCTACTGTCCAGCGTATTGTAGCCGGGTTTGTTGTAAAGAGCTCTCGTATTTAGTACCGGATTCACCATCTGGCATTCGCTGCAGTAACTACTGGAGCGGTTCCATATCTCCTCTAGCTTGTCTGTTCTTTTCGTTTCCTAAACCTTTCTCCTATCTCGCGCCTTAGGCAGCTTGCCTGAGCCTTCTGACCAAGAAAGGCTATTTAACGGACATCTTTATCGGAGGAACGAACGGCAGAAATATTCGGCCTCCGGACATCATTTCATCTACTATGCGCTATACCTAGCGCCGACTACTTAGGTGACCGTTGTTGCGTATGGCGATTGCGTATGTGCAAAAGGCCCGCATCGCAAGTAGTGTTCGGTTACAGATTGATATGTTCGTTTTGAACCAAAGAAGTGTGAGGTTATTTCAGAATAATGAACTCTGTTACAGCATCTTAGGCCAACAGTCGCCCAGCGCGGTTTACCACATATATGGAAGTTTACGAGTAACATAATTTTTTGCACCTAGGAAAGTTCTCTCTAACCGTAATTTTATTTAAAGGCTGGTCTAGTTTCCCGTGGGATTATCATTCGGGCCTACCAGTCTACTACTGGGATTCAATGGAGTCACGCGGTCTATAGGAGCTATAGCACCGCGAAGGAACAAAGCCTTAAATAGAGCGCTGCAGGCAAAGAAAAGCCACACACGCTTCTATCATGACTTCCGTTGAGCTCAGCCATCCACTTACTTCACACAACCTTTGCAATGCTTGCCAGATTCCTAGTCACTCTCAGTGAGATCTCGGAGGTCTTCAAGATTTCAGCAGCACAGGAGAGATGGGAAGCTTTGGTGAGTCATCCGACAAAGGGGACCTGGCAGTTCGGGAGGGGACACAATTGATAGCAATTGATGTGCGATACACACCACGCCTTCATTGGTGATAAATTCGCCAATAGAGCAACACCACGCAACAAAGCCTGCTGATGCCGTTAACGTTTGCACGGAGGTCGACTAGGCCCGCCGTCGTGTCTACCTGCTTACCCGAGGCCTGCTACCTGTGCGCTAATCGAGCGGTGTGATCGAAGGAGAAAGGAGGAAGCGGAGGTATCCCCTGTCCTGTACTGTAGTCTCGTCCTTTTCTCCCGCAGAGCCATTCCGGCGTTACGATCCTTTTTTCCTCGGCCCTCCCATGGTGCGGCAATCATCCCATGTTGGGGCAGTCCTTCGTCCCGTTCCCTACCTAGTGTATCGTCCTTCACGTCGCCGTGACGCCGGCGAGGTGGTCCGACAGGCCGACGCCGCTACCGTCAACTTGTTGTTGCCCCGATACCCGATAAGACAGACAATGTGTGGCGTCGCTACTCTAGGGAAACCGACAGTAAGGAAGGCCACAGAGTAAGGAATTGGTTGAGTGGAGATGTTACCGAGCAGGCAACAGAGGATGCAACAGTACCAGCACAGTACCCGGCCAACGTATAGATGACCACGATCCGATGTGTTGTACATTGGAAGCTAGGGAAAGACAAGAGACAGTACCACAAGCTAGCCACCTGTATTGGATTTATTTGAAAGGATCGTGCTTGAGTGGGGAGTTAAAGGGTCGAAGGGGCGGGACAAAAAAGACGTTTGGATGAGTGTAGGAGAAGTCACTTTAGTAACCGGAGCTTGGTTCGCGCTCTGATGATCAGTGCGTCACATAGATTCGCGACATTTGAGTAGCCTGTCGTGGTCTCCTGTACACTGGCAAGGTCCATAGTGAGGCAAACTGCTGAAATCGCGATCCCTAAACATTAGTGCTCCTGTTGCATCTTATAACAGCATGGTGAAAAAAGCTATATATACACGTGGCTGTGGTACACTATGTCAACCTACCATGTTAAAATAAGGGGCATCGTTGCTAATGGCCCCATTTTACATAAAAATTGAAATAGCCATAGATCTTCACTTCAAATAAAATTCGAATAGCAAAGCTTTGCCAAACTATTTAATTAACCTTCTAAAAGTAACGATTGAGCTATTTCATTATAATATGTTTAATTTTGGTATACGAGAGTCAGTAACCATCGCGCAAGGCAAAGTCAGAATTTTGGCTTCTTTAATTCTTACCTATTAGAAAACCACATCTAAAAAAATATGTTTAGGGCTGACCATCAGCCAATATTTAAGATAGCCGGTGGCGTTTTTTGCATTACTTCGTAAGGCAGACCCCATATATGTAATTATGCAACGGCAGGGATCGAACCCGTGCATCTAGTTCTTCGGTCCTTCTCCAAGGTCGCAAGGCGCATGCAAATGCATTGAGTTACTAAGCTCGACAAAAAAACCACATTTGGAACTACCCAAGGTGACCTTTAGGTCGCAAGTGCTGGTTCTCTAATATACTTTACTACAACATAGGCCGTAGCACCAAATGAACAGGTTCTCCCCATGCAAGAAACCAAACGGTCCGCCTTGAATAATCTAATTTTAGCATAAGATAGAAAGATTAGTGGGAGTGTTAATTTTTAAGTCCTACGATCAAACACAACCCATTCCCTGGACAAAAAGCGACTAACGTGTACTGACGTGGGCGTGTTGACAAATTTCAATTGTTGATCCGGAACTGTAAGGGATCGAGATCGTAGTTGATTATCCTCTTCACTCTCGCAAACTTACCCTCTGTTCTTATCCCGCTCATCGTATGTCCAAATGACAAAACTCCAAATGACATCCAAATATCCGTATATACAAATGACAAAAGATTTTTGCTCCGCTTAAGAGATTTTGAGATCTCAGAATGCCTGGTACTCTGTTGACTGTAGTAGATTTAGTGTTTCATGTGTTAAGCGGTCATTTTTTCTTGTAGTTAGTGCTTGTTCCTCGCGGAGGGATTAGAATTATGTCTCATTTATCTAGAGATACGTCTGGAGATATCTGGTCTCCAGAAAGGACAAATATTAACTTAGTCGCCATAGCGTACACCGAAAATTGGAATCGAGCCACTATTAGAGAACGCAATCATCTTTGTACTACACTAATTAATCTTCGGACTCCATCTTGCCCACATTGGAGCAGCCAAAAAAACCGGTAAGAACAAGTAGGGATATATATATATATTTATATATATACAAATGTATATACATCCAAATGTATATATATATATATATATATATATATAAAACACAAGCGTAGTTTTTCACAAAGTTGAGGGGTCATCAAGCTTAGTTTATCGTTTGTGTTTTCCTATAGGGAGCTGCAGTACTAATCGCAACGTGTGGTGGCGAACACATCAGCATTACACCCTACATAATATTTGCCAATAACAATGCGATAACAGTAAAAGACTCACTAATCCCTACTAAATAGGCGCAATCTAGCGCTGAAAGCTATATTGAATTACTACTCATGGCCGTGTTCCCCTGCGACCAACAATTAGAAGGATCGTTTGGCCACTTGCAGAGCAAGTTAAAATCACCTTGTACGTAACAAAATAAAGCTACGCAGTCAAATGCCGATTTAGCCGCATCATGGCCGCTGGGTACCAACAGTCAGCCACTTGTAATCTCACTTCGCCGGAAGCGGAAATGTCTGCAACACGCATCAGTATAGTTAGTGTTCCACAGCGATCAGGATTGTATGAGCACGTTAGAGAGTTACTTAGATACGCGCAGCGAAAGATTAATAAATGGCGCCCGCAAATCACATTCAGACGGAAATAGAGGAAATTTGACTAAACATCCTCTACTACGTTGCCCGCAACTTTATTTTTTGTTACAAAGTTAATACATTCTCAACCCGAGTTGGTGAACTTCTGCTGTTCGCACTGAGATGTATCTGAAAAGTACATGCTTCGTAAACTAGACTATCCGTTTTGCTATGATCCATAACATATATTAATGGCGTGACAAGTGCATTCACGATTGGCTACTAACAGCTGGAAGCATTCGTGCTTGTCTCTAGTAACACAGCACCTCTAACTAACCTGTAATGCATGTACGCATCAAAAAGTTGATGGATGCGTCCTCAGGCATAAAGAAATTTGTGGTGAAGAAATTGATGGGTCGTATACGCTTTATTACAAAATACCACATTATTATAATGCTCTCCGCGCAACCGTTCTCAGTAAATTGTTCCATCAGTAATTAAACCTCGCTAATTACTAAAAAAGAACAATAAATTTTCAACGTTTTAATGCAATTAAGAACCTCACAGAGTTTCCATTATCTACATATGAACTTAGATGCAATTGGTCCGTCACGTTCAAAGTATGGCTTACCAGAAATTGTATTGCAGATTTGGGATATGACGATTTTCGACAACTTAGTGTTTCATAGTGACGACGCATAAGGACGGAATGTGTCCACACGTTACTCCTTATGAAACCCGAACTAACGTATATTTTAACCTGTATGTACATATATATAAAGTCAATCCTCAACTTTTGAATGCCTCAATTCTTGAACTCAATCCGTTCCAGGGAATTGTTCGGAAGTTGAATTGTTCGGCAGTTAAAGTTGATTTTCTTATAGACAAAAATGCTAAATAAGTTAATGAATTCCTCACTGGCACTATCTTATTCACCTTATAATTATTTGTAGAATGACTGCGTTACCGTGTTTTGCTACCGGTATGTATGCATCTCACATTCAGTTCCATAGCTGCAGTTTACACGTGGATGTGAAAGAATACGTCGCTGGCGATTATATACACACAATACAAACATTTAAAATTATTTTAGCCGTAAAAATACATTGTCGAGGCCAGACAGGGGGGTCGTACTTTTCAGTGTTGAAACTTTTTTGACCATTTCTACTCAACCGTTAAATTTTTGTTTCACACTTCAGCGAAATTTTTCCAAAATTAATGATTCGGAAATCGAATCGCTTATGGATTGATGTGTTCAAAAGTTGAGGGTTGACTGGAGACATATAGACTTCTAACGTAAACCGAATCTTAAATCGGTGCGGTGCCTTCACGATAGTGAATGACACGCGAAAATACAACGAAGTACATATAGATTATAAATTAAAAAACTTGAAGAAACATTATAATAGCAAATCTTTAAAGAAACATTCCACTTAATAAAAACCAATCTCTTTACTATCGTGTTAACTACCCTTACTATCTGGTCATCAGCTTGTTGTTTCTATTAAAAGATGTCGTTGTTAATAGAAATCTTCAACTGGCCTTGCTGGACCTTTTCACCTAATCGTCGATGTTTCCATTAGTTTCACATTTCACTCTTTTATAACGCTGCTTTTTTCGTCATACCTGTGGCGAGAAGCGACGCGCAGAACGACCAATGGAGGAAACCAATGTTTTTATATGTATATTCAACCCCCAGTTTAGAAGTTCTTGTTCATCTCCAAGAACCTACTTTTATTTATGGCAGACTCTGCGTTACACTTAGCCGTGTGAGAAAACATTAAGGTGTACACTCTTAACGAGAGTAAAACAAAAAGGTATTGTCTACTAAATCATGCTCTAGCGAGACATTACCAGTGCCATTAATAAAACAAAAAAGCATATATACAGTGAATCCAAAAACGAAACAAAGTTAATGTTGAATAATGCCTTCAACAAAACTGACGGTCATGACATCCTGATAATGACGAATACCGATTCTGTACTTGCATAGCCGACTCGTCTTAATTGGCATTTAATCTGTTTTTTGCGTAGTTCATGTCTGAATACATTTAGTAAGAATAATATAGCTAAGTAAGACAATATTTAAGTAAATGTCAAGAAGGATTCTCGATATATATATATATATATATATATATATATATATAGAG
>MNPL01005038.1:11387-34730 GCA_002081605.1 Tropilaelaps mercedesae
GGAGAGGGTAACGCCGGTCTTCAAACATTCACAAAAGAACGTGAGGTTGAGACTTTTTACTCTGTTAGAAGGCTGATGTTCTACAATTTTGCTCGGCATATACTAAGAGTCTATAACTCATTTTTAACATGCCCAAAACAATTTTTTTTTTAATAGGAAAGGGACAAATTCTACTTGGGTTTATTTTAAAATTACGTCTGCGCGAGAAATAATCTGCATAAAAAGCTCGATATATTTGTGCACCTGTTGGAGTTTCATGCGAAAACAATTCATAATTTTGTGCGATTAAACTTTTTACTGGTTTCTACCAGGATAACGATCTGTTCAATTTTTTTTATTGTGAGACCCACTTCTATTTTAAGCATATAAAAAATCTGTAAGAATTCGATTTTACGTTTACGTTTAAAACGGGTGGGCCTTGACAAGTTTTTGAAGCTTCTGACATAACTTTTGTGCATTTTGAAAAAGCACTTAAGATAAAGTCATATTTATGATACATTTTCTAAACTTCAAAATGTCAGCGCTGAGATTTATTTCTTTCATTGAAAGGGGTTCGGAAACCTACCCAATTCTGTCAAGCTCGTAATGTCAAGTAAAAACTGTGACCCCATATTTTGCGCAACAAAACATCCAGTGGGGCAGGCAACAAACACAAATGTCCTGTTCCTCGGAAATAGTGTCCGTTAAGTGCGTCACACGCATCATCGATTTGAACGGCAGACCAGATTTACCCGATTATTTTTGAAGCGCGCTCAAGAATCTGAGCAGCTTCAAGATCCACCCGGCCAGGGAACGACCAGTGACTATCAAGTGTTAATAGAATCAGAATATCCACACACTGGTAGATACAGTTATAAAAAGGTCCGGCGTAAACTAGAAGCCCCTGACCAGCCCTTAGAAATAATACCTCAACCTGTATTGGCTCACAACAAGAACTAGAACCTTCAACACAAATTTCGTCCAGCAAAAAGCTCTACTAAGAGAGGCTCTTAGAAAACACTAAGATTGACCCATGAGAGATAAAATTGTCCGAACATCTGTAAGCTTGATGCGCGGTACAAAGTTGGACCGTGATGAAACAGAGAAGATTTCAACAATGATGTTTCTCCAGCATCTCCAGTTGATCGCTTAGCTTACGAACATGCTATATCGAGAAATAAATCCGGCCGATCACGCTGGCTAATGACACGCTCGCCGGAGAGCTCATCGCGCCCAATAAGGCCTCAAGATCCAACGGGCTGCTTCATGTAGCGATCGAGACCTTTCTTATAATATACCTGCAAATGTTGTTGAGTTTGGTGACAGTTTACCGCTCCTTAATATGACCCTAACACCGAAGAATCATTTTCTCACGATTGAGGCCCCTCTGCATTTTTCTGAATATTAAGCATGCACTCAACAACTATCGCAATATTATTCTAGACACCCTGAATGCACTTTAATCCCCATATGGATGGAAACCCACGGCTCGAAACCAACGCCCACAAGGAACGAAACAATTTTCCTTATGAATAGCAAAAGATGTTCATGTTTAACTTGAGCCTCGAAGCCCGCGCATATCAGCAAATTGTGCCAAATTGTGTAAATCCAGGGAAAAGAAACTAGTGTGGGACAGACACTGTGTCAGAGACACGTTGAGAAGTGCCCAGCAAATAGTAGCTCTGCGCGTCATTCAGGGCAATCATACTATCAGTACGCCAGCTACATTAGTCCTGCCTTGCTAGGTACCCTCAGGTCTGCAGATTAAGGGAAGCACACGACTATCGCAGGATCCACTGCTTAGTAAAGCCGCGGCACATAAGAAAACGCTATGTAAGCGGGAGGATGAAGGGATGGCATTCAGGCGGCCAGTTCGAAGAAAGAGTGAAGCAGCTGATTATCAGTATAGAAAGCTCGCTGTATGACCAGAGCACTTTGAGCTTTTTCGTCACACACATGATTACCAGTAACAACTTCACAGATTACCTGCACCGGTTTTGCTAGGAAGCACAGACGTGTGTGTTTCATATAACGTGGGTGGATACCGTCGTGCACACGATATTCGACGTTTCGTAGTTACTGCTCATAGATACCTTAATCACTTTCATAGGCAACAAAGATGTTAGAACATCTACATTGTATGCATGACATGAAGGATAATTGACTTACAGAAGCGGCCCTCGAAGAACGGACGCTTTGAGCTAATAATCTGCTCCAGACCAGCACAGACACGACCGATGGCGGAAGAAGGTGTTCTAATGCTTCTTACTTGTCCGTAGATTTTCCACAGAGAGTTTTGTTAAGATAGCGAACTCGATAGGCGATCCTGACCATACGGTTCTGTAGGCATTTACCATCATTTGGTTTATGTACTTTTAAATAAACGACCGAGTCAAAGCCGAGACCAAAACCGAAAGGGAAAATCAATGTAGTATTACCAAAGCGCATTCAAACGTCTCCTCGTTTTAAAAAAGTGTGCGAGGCAGATAATTGAAGCTGAAGATTTATTTGTTTGCGTGTCTGTTCCAGCAATGTTGTGACATCGCGGTGCGCGTTCGCCCGCTTAACCGCTTCATACAATTTTGAAGGAAGATGAAGCTTAGTTCGGTTTTAGTTTGGTTGAGTTGTTCATTCTTTACTGAGTTCTTTTAAAAAGTAGCCTTTCGCGTGTTGCTCGTAGTTAGGGAAGGTGGGTTTTTGTGATATGTAAAGGGAAACTGGAGCAAAATGTGGTGGCGAAACGATCAAACGGGACGGTCCCTCTCGACCAATGTATAGGGAGGCGTCGGAGCTAAAACGCGGGGTCAAGCCTGTGAACATTACTTAGTCTCCAAGCCATCACAGGCCTGCACCGCTAAAGAGCAAATGGTAGAGATGCCTATTTTTTAATAAGGCGAAATTTGTTATAGATACTGGGTGTCACTATGATGGTATTTGCCACGGTGGCGCGAGGTAGCAATACTAATACTTTTCGTAAGTTATAGGAGTCGGGTCATGGTGTGGAACTAACTTGAAATTAATCGACGGTTTCTCTTAAAATGGAGAATGAGCATAGTTATTTAAAAAAAAAGCAATTGCTCGTGCCTGCACGTAAGTAAACAATAGGCACCAAGTAGAAGGTATCTATAAAATTTAATTCCGATCATAATCACTGCGTAGACAATAAGGTTACTTGAAAATGATAAACTTGAGAAAATCAAGTAGTATTAGGAATAGGATTTGTTTATTTTATACGAAAAACGGAGTATGCCAAGTTTGGGTAACGTAAACGTAGTTAATTAACAGTTTCAAGTCTACAAAGCGGTAGGCAAACAAGGATTCACTAGAGGTTGTTGGCTGCTATACCACATATCGAGGTTATAGCAATGGCTAAAATCTTTATTCTTCAGTTTAAAGTTCTTAAAATTGTATATAATCCTGTCAGTGTGCACTTCCTTGGCTTTTGGAATATCTTGTTAGTAATGACAGCACGATCAGGTTTCTTAGTCAACTATAAGGTTCGCTTCACATTTGTACAGTACATGGTAAACTGAAAAGCTACTCTCTTGACGCGTAAGTTCGTCAAGTGAATGCTCGAAACTACTAGGTGACAAGTCCTGCAAGTAATTGCCTAGTGAGTTTGAATTGATGCCTTCTGAAGCAATACGATTAGCAATGATTGCAGAAGAGTCACAGATTTTTCGACAAATCAGTATTTAGAATATCGTTGCACCATGACAGAGTGAAGGTCGGTGTTGGTTTTCGAAAAGCTATTCATTTCGAAGACCCACTTTGCCACTGGGGTCCAAATATGTATATATATGCAACTGGCATACATCTTTTAGTAGCAACAAGGGTTATCTTAAATTTACAATTTTCCCACTGCTGGGTGTTACTGCAGTCCTTCCTATGTAGCGAAGTCTTTCGCCAATAGCTGCGATATGTATAAATAACGCCGCACATACAATAGATGAATGCGTGGCTAAGTTGGCATTAAAGTTTTTCTTGTTTGCAAGCAACATCGTATGTCACCTTTACCCTTACAAATGAAGCGATTCACAAGTTAGAAAGCCCCGATCATGTATTAAGTATAATCTTATCAAATTACGCCCACAGTATGTCGGCAAACTATTGAAAACATCAGGCCTACAGCAAGACAGCGTTAGGTCAAGAATATCCTTTTACTGATCGGCCAGCGTCGAGCCGTTATCTGTCTCACCCAAGAATAGGCCGGAGTTAAGCCATATTCCTAATAGGTCAAATGAAGGAGTTGAATCTAATTTTTGGAAGAAACGAGTGACGCAAATTTGATATTTAGAGCAGGTTAAAATTCGAATCTGTAAGCATTTCAATGCTACTGTTGTGCAGTTATGTTAATGGGCGACTGATTAAATTTCAATTAGAAAAGCTTACCAATGAAAAAAGAAAAATCATCATGAACCAAAGGGTTTAATCTTTAATAAGAATTGTGATGTCTATTACTGTATTTTATCGAATACTGTAGTTTTTTATGTTCCGCTTGTGCGAACGCATTTCTGTTTGAAAATGATCTTTTAAGCAAAAATGTTCTTACGATAACTTAGGAATTGTAAAATTGCAGCTCTGTTAGCAACCCTCAAGTTAAAACTTGAAGGAACGTGATAAGATGGCAAAAGCAGACTAGATAAATGGCTCACATATAGGTTTTTTACAATTCACTGAAATGAACGAACATTCATAGAACTAGGTCTGCAATAAATGCCGTGTAATAAAAATTGTAGCTAAAGAGCAATAAAATACTTGCCTTAACAGATTCCGTTTCAAACTTTTGACCGTAGACCATATTTTTGACTCATATTCTGTGGTAGAAAGCGTATGACATTATAATAAATATAGACCTTAAAGCTATCCAAGTTGTCCAAGGCATCCTTTTATGCAATTACTTTGTAATTGAACTTGGTCGAGCCGATCGAATGAACACCGATGCTTAATACCTTTTGCTATTATTTACATCAATGTTCCGCCAATAATAACTTTAACAATACTACCTAGCACATACTACAAGCGTGTGTTAACAAGTGAATTAGTTATGTAGTTACTTCGTACTAATAAGTCATTTACCCGGCATTTGTAGGGTTAGCAGTCTGCGACGTTTGTCGACCTCGGTGGCTTGGTGCATTCGTGTGCGCCTTGCGACCGGAGGCACACGTAGATGCACGAGTGTGATTCCTGCCGGTGCACATTTACATTTATATGGGGTCCGTCTTACGGAGTAATGCAAAAAGTGGTACCATGGACGATAAATGCTGGCTGATGGTCAGCCCTAAAAATATTTAGTCTACGACGTTTAGTGGCGATCCGCTGCAACCTCTGCGCATTCATCATACTAGTGAGATGTGTAGTTTATTATTAAAACTGCCTTAAGCTTTCAATTTAAATTTTGTTATAAATTGATATGAGATGATGCATATATATGGAAAGTTTAAATTTGAACTTTTTGACGTATTCGTGCGTTGTAATAAAGTAATGCAACTTAAAACTGGAGACAATAATAAGTATGTCGAGGATAAGAAAGCTTACCTTCTTGACAAAGATCGATTACACTATCACCAACAGTTTATGGGCAACGACAACAGCTGTAACAACAAGAATCATTTACAGTCAACATACTTTCTTAATTCAAATCACAAGAGGTCCTATAGCGCAGTCACAAATCCGTTTCTCAGAAAATGCGATAGGGATACTTTCTTATTTGTTTTAATCATTGAACAGTCAGTGAATCGAGCATTACTATACTTCGTTAAGCCATGAAGTTAAAATGGCATCAATGTTTCTTGTGAGATCATTTGGTAATACGTTCCTGACGTTTCCACCACGCCATTTCGATAAACAATTTATAACCGTTAAACCATTTTAAATTAAGCTTCTGAGATTGAACTCATGAAGTCTGTCCTGTAGAGATTAATTGGTCATGATTTTAGTTTAAAGTAGTTTTAGCGCATTTTCGTAAAGCTCCGCAGACTTCTTAAATCTACTTAGTGACTTAGTCATTCAATCATAGGTACACTAACAGAATAGGTATCATGAATAACAAAAAAAATACCCCTGCAAAAAGTCATTATGGTCTATTTTCTCTTTCCTCAACAAAATACAGTTGCGAAACACATTCTACCGCCGAAGGCAAAACTAATCTAACATGTAATCTTTTTGTTGAAAAGCTAACTCAGTGGTTTGACGGAATAACGGGGTCATGGCGATCCCTTTGAAGGTCTTCAGAAGTCGAATATTGAGTTGCATAATTACGCGAGATAATCAGGAAATGTAAAAAAATATGTTCTTGACGTAAAGTCTTATCTTGAGTTTAATGAGGATGATTGAAGACGCTCGATTGCTTCTTCATCGCCGGACACTACTTAATATCATTAAATTAATCACCGCAATGAATTCTTCGGCTTTCTTCGGCTGCTTCTGGATATTGATAAACCTGTGACAGCACGGGGATTCTAAGTTCTAGGCCGATGGCTTTTTACTATTTGCAAAATTTTTGGAGTAAAGACTAGTAAAATTTTCGACCAGTCGCACGATAGTCCACGATCAGTCGCAAACTGTATGCAGATGATCCTAAGTTGTGTAGCCTTTTTAGTACTAAAGCTAAATTTGATGAGCTGAGAATAAGTGCAGTGTCACACTATCGCATTAATAGCAATATGCAATATCCGCCTGTGTACGGAACTTCGTTATGAATAAATAATACCTTCAAATAAATGTTCGTGTGTGGCCACGCACTTATCTACCTTATGGCGAACCCGACTAAGTTCTAGACTCTGTTCTTGCGATAACTAGGGTTGCCTACTTCTGTAAAGTATGCGGACCATACCAGAAAAACCGTTCGCTCGTATCCCCAATTGTTAAAATTTTTCAAGCAGCTTGTATAAGGCTTTTTAATCGAATTTCAAAATCTGATAGTTGTTAGAGGTAGTTCAACACTAGAACAGAGGATGTATTAACATAGCAGCATCTGCTGTGGTAACTGTCACGAAGGAACGAATAAGAAAAGACTTTTTCTTTTCTTATTGCTAGAGTGTTAAGTAAATCAACGCAAATACTTCATGTACTGTATTGTAATTAGTAAGTACAATGACAAATAGTTGTGCTTAACAGCAAAAGAAAACATATTTGCATGTATCTCTAGATTATTGTGAAATATTATATTATCTTTTTACTGAAACAAAGGATTACTTAAGAAAATACTTAAAAGCGAACAACCCTGTAAACCCCCTTAGAAACAGAGCAGGATTTTCACCATTGCTAGTCAACTTTGGAAAAACTCTAATAATTTGGTTAATTATAAAATTAAATACCGTGTCGGTCATAAATAGACAATTTTATTTCATGAACTATTCTTTTATAGATTAAGTAAAGAGCTTCTTCTAGCGATGGCTCAGTAAACCGGATAGCTTAGCGGTTATTCTCTATCGTAGAGTCGCGTGGGGAGACCCAATTTGTCCCCCACAAATTGTTCTATCCTCTCGTTTCGAGTTTCTTTATGACCTCTCTCTCTCTCTTGTGCTCTTGAATACATATGTTTTTCCTGCCTGTCACTTTGGCGTGTGCGGTCATTCCGTCACTCGAGAATTCAATCTCATGCCAACAATGTTATCCTGCCTCTGCTCTTCCATTCAGACCTTCCGCTTCCACATGCACATGTCTAAAAAACTGACATAGCTGACAATTCACAAAGTGCCAAAAAGAGCGTTGTTACATAGTGTGATGTCGGAACAGGCGTAGAAGTGCATTCTATTGATAAACAAGAGATTAGAGGAAATTGAATACCAGAAATGTAAACATTAGTATTACGATCGAATATGCATATATTTCCTTTATCATGAACTGAAAGCATGTTAGCCGTTTGAATTGTACATTTTTTTTCATTTCCTACGCTATTCCATAGAAGTACCTTTTGTATCAAGGGCGCATCACCGTGTCTGCTTATCATTGACCGTAGTTGATTTTATGTAACGTAATTGGAACCTGAACCACGCATATTGTTAATGCCCTCTCCGCTATCCTCTACTTTTTGTGTAACTTAAAGAAGTATTTTTTGTGGCACTTTCTCTTCAACTGAGCTTTAGTGGTTGTGAAATATTTTGGTTTTATGCGATTTCTACAATTTAGAGTTGAACCTTGTTTTTACGTGTCGTTAACAAATGGAGGTTTCCGCTTTAATTAAATCGGTCATTGCACTGGCAAGTGAATAACCTTTCTGTCATAGTGACTTCCACGATCATTCCAATGCTATTTTTGCACTCACGTATGTCTTTTGTCCTCTCAGCCTAATTGCACTATATGTTGCTTTTGAGTTGAATGTATATGATAATGATATTCAGTGCACAAGAGATTGCCAGGCTCACCTTTGAATTACGGCAGCTCGGTAATTACAGTAGAGAAGCTCGCTCAATTGTCTTTTACTTATAATATTTACTATAGGGCTGGCGAACTGCCAGTTCGAATCTGCTAGTTACATCTTCTTTGCATGCTTTAGTTTGTAAACTTAAAATATTCATATTAATGCGAAGACCGGTTTGAGTTTAAAACAGGGACCGCCTCTAAAGTATTCATTTGTTGTAGACACGCTGTTTCTTATCAGCACTGTGTGAACGATAAATATAATTTCTTTTGCTGATGCACACTACCTTTGACATTTGCGGCAACGTGTTTGATCTTTAATGAATTGATCTTTATTTTGTAAGCAGGCGAAAAAATCTACAAGCGAATATTACAAAACTATAGCTGGGCTCCATCGAATCCCTGCGCGCTAAGTAGTTGTAGCCGCTGTTAGAAGACCGGGAAGTGTCGCTTTACGCCACCGTACTGCACACATAATTCCCATCTGGCTACGATCGTTAAGAGAAAACGGTTAATGCTCGTTCAAAGAATCAATGTAAATATCGGTCTTATTATTTCTATTATTATTCAGCTTGCTAGTGTATTGGTGCTTCAATTTCGCGTGGTGGAGCGCGGTAAAGAAGCCATTTATTTCAGGAGACTGATTAAAATCATCCGTAGCACTGATTGCATGAAATTGATTATTAGAGCGTTATTGTAGTCGACTTTAACATATTAATGCTATCAATTATTTAATATACAGTAAGACAGACTTAATTTTAGCCGATTTCATTGATAAAATAATAAAATCCAAAGTGATAAATAGATGGGCTAATGGAGTATGATGCGTGATAAATACATACGAGATCTACATCAAAAAGATGTATTGATATAAACATATTTTTTTAAAATATATTCGCATCTTGTGATCGGTTTCCCAAGTCCTATATTCAATTCCATCCTCAACTAAGCAAACGTAAGGATCTAAAGAGCGGGTAGCTTTATCTTGCAAAATAATCAATCTTTTCAATTTTTCAAATTTCAATACCTTAATTCGATTTTTAATGGAAGGTGGATGGCAACTTTTCTTACCTAGATTAAACATTTCTTTATAAATTTAGTTTTTTTTTCGGTTTATTATCGAAAAAGAAAATCTTTTCGTGCGTTACTTCTGGAAGTTCTACTTTCATGCTATCTTAAAGCTAACTAATACAAGGTTAAATCATATACGAAGATAAATGAACGATTCACGACAAATCTATTTCACCAGATAATTTTAGCAAACAACTAACCACTTTCCTTTCTGCTGCATCAGTCGTTTACATTTCTGGAATTAACCAAATATTTGCTCGAGCGACGTTTAGAGTCTATTGGAGTTACATAAAAACTTCTTACCGAAATAAATTATAAAATACTGAAATTAGTCATTTCAGTATATATAAGCTGTTAAAGTCAGGTTTCCTGACGTAGATGAATAGCGTTTGTGATATAACATATCGTGGACATACCGATTGGGTAAATTGTATGTTGCAATCAAGTGTTTTTGCCACCGGTAATTTCTGCGTGCCTTCAGTAAGCTATGACGAGCTGCAATCTGGTCCATACGGTAACAAACAAAAAATACTGTAGTTATAATCCTGCTTCTAATTTTATTCCCAGTAATGACTAGTTGCCACAAATGCCCTCGGGAGTGCATGTTATATATGCCTGATTAACCCAGAATTTTCAAAGTAAAAGGCAACTATACAAAAAAATAAATTCAACATCAATTTTCTCATTTTTGACGATTTATTTACGTATATAAAAAAACTCACACTTGAAATTTTATACTTCTCAAATAATTTTCAACTTGCGGATTCGACTGAGATCTGTCGAACGGGTAGACCTTCATATTACCGCTAGCAATTGAAGGTGATATATGTCACATCTAATCGTAATAGCGATGCAGTGTACAAAGCCGACATGAATATAGATGCCCAAATGGTTAAGTCAACAGGTTCATTTTCCTATTAAAGACCGATAGCTCGATTTGAATTTAGGCCCAATATCGTGAGTGTGTCAAATGCTGAAACGTCCAATTTCTCCTCGTCTGCTTTTCAAGCAAAAAAGCCCTGTCTCTGTAATAGGGAGTTTGAAATTTAATCTGTCATTTTTTATCGCCAGGATCTCTTGACCGCTTTTGGCTTTGCCCTTCGTGTTTTTTCTTGCAAAAGCTGCATCGCATTCACCTTCTTAGTTGACCTCGTAATCTTTGTCACTCTCTCATACACTGGGCTTCCTTTTGTTGAAGGAGGCTTTTCCAAAAAGACGCGCGTTTGCACCTTTATGTTTTTCGCCACAGATAGCTTGATCGCATATTATTTCGCTGCTGCAATGTGCGCCGTTGAAACAAATGAGAGACATTAGAATATGTCTGACGAATCAATGAATTAATTAGCCACACAAAGCAGGATTAGACCAGGATTAATCAGGTTTTCAGAAAGTGTAACTCGAAGTGTACACGAAATATCGGTTTCTAAGTCACGCATAGGGGACAATATTGAGATATAAACAGCATATTATGAAGGCAATAAAACTACGTGATATGAGCCATAAAAATCCATATAAGATCGAAAACATTTCTTAATAAACCACGTATGTGTTGTGTTATAATATACTGAAAGGACTATAAATAAATCTTCATTTTGGAAAGCAGGTTTTTAGTATAAATTAAAGAATGGTATTATAGAAAAGCGTTATTTATGAGTACGGTCATATTTTCTTTTCTATTAGACCTTTAATATGCTCGATTAAAATTTTACTTACATGTTTGCATTATATATTCTTATTGAACGTATGTATTCTCCAGAGTTCAGGAAAGGCCTAAAAACAGTTTGAAGAATTCAAAACTATGATGTGTGTACTATATACAAGTTGTGTTATAATACGGCGTTAAGCCTTTGATACTTAGCGGACGCCAGTTTTAGATATTTTTAAAGACGACACTTTGAACCTTGGTATGAAACGTAGACATAGGGGGTACCTTTGAAAAAACGAGTTTTTGTTGAGCTATATTTGAATAGCTTGTGTTAATCTGGCGATTGTCACTTACAAAGCCACCCTGCAAAGGATGTCTAAGGATTTCAAGGTTCTCAAGGCTGCATCGGGCTTTCTTCACTTTGTCTCATGAAATGGTCTACTAATGGGCTACCCTCACCGCATACATATATTGTAAAGCTCATTTTAAAAAACTCGCTGCCCAAAATATGTGAGAAGCTCACTGGAGTCGGACCGCCGGAGACTGGCGTAGAAATACCACAGCCATGAAAAAATGGTAATCTCTAAAATCAATGTTACGGTAATGTGAAACTCTTGCTGCACGCAACGCATAAGATCGGTGAGCATCAGCATAAATGAGAGGCAGTTCAAAGTTCGCGTATGGGTCTCCCAATTTCTTTAGCTTCTAACCGTCTATGCTATTCTACGGGAAGAAGAATCTTTCGATAATACTCAGGGGAAGCCACTGGGGTGAGCTCGTTGGAATGACTTCGCTAAAATATGTCGCGGCTTTTTATTGTCAATGAACGTAAATTTCTTGTATACATTCGCACGAAGGTCGACAACCTTCATCGGGCTTAAATATGGCTGGTTAGCATCTTGGTGACCAACTGATTTTTTTGGCACTTAGATGCTCACTAACTGTGTCTTGACGCATGGGTTGAGCCCTTTGGCATAGTTCGTATGGAACCCATTCCTCCTGTCATCTACGAAGGGTTTCCACCCGTGTCTCGTTCTTGCTCTGCGAGGGAACTTTTCTCAGAGTTCTTTTCTTTTCTGACTTTTTAGGTTTAATAAAATGAAGTTCGCCAAGACCATGTTGCCGCCTTGCTGATCGTCCTACAACTATGGACGACCCTTAGGGCTGCTAGCCCTCGCGTGTTTCAAAGCATTACGGGCATACTTTCTTGTTCCCTGTTCCGCCCACATGTACCCCAAACAGCATGATAGGCACAGAAACCATCATGAACAAAAGCCGCTTGTTTTCTCCTTGGCTTTCGATGTTCGGGAGGGTTCTTTTAATATGTGCGACCGCTCGCTCACCACTCTTTGGCCGTTGCAAGCCTAACGTGGGGCATCCTTGTTAGAAATTGGTCTAGGTACTGCTTTCCTAGAACTCTTGCAGTACGCACAAATTTAATCAAGTTGCCGTTTAGAGCCATCTCTATCGGGGGGCACATTTTGAGCTTGACCAGAGGAGTGGCCTCGCTCTTGGCGGAAATCAATTTCAAGCCACACATTTTTATGACCACCCTGCCCAGGAAGCTATTTTCCCCCATCTATTTTTTTAAAGCTAACCATCAGCCAACATTTAACGTCCACGGTAGCAGTCTTTGCATTTTCCCCCATCTGCAGTGTATTTGCCTTACCTGCTATGATGACTACTGCCTGCTAGATAATCGCCGTAAGCCACCAAATGGTTGTCGCACGGCAAATCTCTCAGATGAAGGACTCTGTAACGCGCCGCTTTAGAACAGAGTGCCCAGGATGGATCCTCGTGGAAACCCCAGCACTCATAGCCATTTACCAATCTTTGCTATCCAGTATTCCATTGTTGAGGTTCTCTGCGACGAACATGAGAAAGTAGCGGGGACCTTTTTGCTCTTAAGGTTGTTCAAAAACCAGGAAAGGCTATTAGGGATATCCTCCGTGTAAGCTACACGGTAAAAGGGGGGGTGTTGGTGGAAAGGCGATTTCAGGGTCGCCGCCCTACCTCATGATTTAGTATTCCTTGATGGCACCGTTACAACCTTTTTTCTTACAAGCTTTGAAGGGGTACCTCAGGGTTTCATCTGGGCACCCTTAAGAAGCCATTCTGAGCAGAGCCGCCTGCTGATGGTGTTGTCTCTATACAAAAGAGCTTTGTGAATTTAAGCGGCGCTCTCCGGATTAACGCTGGAGGCCCTAACAGTTATCTCCGTGCGCCGGGCCGTGCCGAAGTTGTGCCTTGCTTGCTGGATATCCCGTGCCCACCAGTACTTACGGGCTATCTGTTGTGCCCCGTCGGGTGGTTTTGGAAGCCGCACGAATTCATGAAAAAATTCCGCAGCTCTTTCAACAAGGCTGGGTCTGTAGCCAGTGAGGCGCTCAACTTACTCAGTGGAGAGTCAGTGTCGAGCAATGAGATTTAAGTCTTTGTGCTAGCTCCCCTTTGGACTACGTATTCGGCGCAATGGTAGTCTGATAAATTTTCCTCGGCCTCGAGGACTGCTATGTAACAACTTTCGGTCCATGTTCCGTTATTTGGAAGGTGGGATCCAAGTAGGACTCTTGGTTGTGCTTATGGAACGTGAACGTGATATCTCGCTTGAGGTAACTAGGTCGTGGGTAACCATTTATTCAAACATGCGTTTTCACCTTGCATTTATGTGCCTAGAATTCCAAACCTTAGAAGTAGCGTCCATCGCCTGAAATGAAGACTCAACGGGGCCTAAACGCCCTCACAAAGTCAGCAAATTTGTCGAATTGAATACCTAATTTTTTCAACATGTTGTCAGGACTTGTTTAGGAGGCCTAAAAGCGATTGTAATGTCATACATTTATCCACCGTTACCATGGCCTGCTTTAGACGGTTTCATCGGAGACACCACTTAGGTCCTCGTGTCGCTAAGGTGCTTTGTTTCAAGGTAGGGCTTTATTTAGCCAACTTAGTAGCAGGACATCTGCAACCGTTGTGCCGCTATATAAGATAGTAGTTCGCGTCGGAGGGAGGCTGCGGCCCAGATCAAGCCATATAAGGGACAACGTTCGCAAGAACAGTATGTACGGACTACGCTTCACGTACCGTTCCATTCAGATGGCCTTCTCTAAGTTATCAAAATGGCCGTCGAGATGGCGAGCCTCTGAACCCACTTGGGGCAGCCGACTTCGTCAGCCACAGTGGGGTAGCACTGCAAAAAACAGGAGCATCGTACCGTTTTACCCTAAATATAAACTTCGAGCAGTGCTTTTCAAGTCTGGATCTTTTTCCTACACAAAATCAGTAGTTAAATCGCGTCTTAAAATGTCAACTTCAATGCGCGACTGCGACTACCAAATTTTTTCCGGGAACTTAATTTGAATATAACTGGGTAGTTGGAATATCCATGCAAAACTTTTAAGGGGATCTGAAGTTTAATAGTTTCGACGTAAATAAAGACTGGATTTCAAGGTATTTTTTTAATTTCAATAAAGACGTAAGTAGACTATCTTGACAAATCTAGTCGAAGAACAGCTACGTGGTTATAGCAGAGTTTTCCAAAAGAAAAATCTCAACGATAAGCTATTCTGGTTTATTTCATTCATATAGCGCACGTCTGCGGAATGCGTTCTTTTCGCTGTGTCTATCGAAAGCATATATATATATATATATGTGATATTCGCTGTAAAACACACAAAATACGTACAATTATTTTGTATAAAAGCAGGCAAATAAAGAAATTCTTGGATGTATTTTTTGAAAGAGTACTTGGGGAAATAGTGTCAAGGCAAAAACGCTTTCTGAAAAATATATGAGCGAGGAAATATCTGAAGCAAACATAAATCAACCTGGCAAGCAGTGGGCTTTTAGTTTGCCACTACGTGAAGACAAATATGGCTTACTGAAATATTTAGTGTTAGAATGCTCGAAAGTTGGAAGCAATATGTAGGTATAGTTAGAACGAGCTTCAGGACTAGTCTAGTGGATATTAACTCATTGCCAAATCTATTACTGATATGTCTAAGAGTTAAAAAGGGGAACGGCTTTAGTGCAGTATGTTAATCCATTGACTCTGAATAACAGTTGCTGGGAACGAAAAAATGGGCGATCAAGTAATATGTAGTCAATTCAATGGCGCACTTTTCTTCCCTCTTTCGTATAATATTTATTTTAGAAAAACGCACAGTCGTTGTCTGAGATGCTGAGACGGACCGTGTTTGTTATTGTGATGATGAAGCAAACAGTGGACTAGCAGAGATGGTCTACCGGCGGCGGATTTATTTGGATAGAGAGAGTGGTTCGCAGAAAGCAATATAATGAATATTTAAACATTCCTCTTCTTTTACAATAGCCCGTGAAGGCAATGTTTCATACAAACGAAGCTGCTATCAACTGAACTGTATTAAAATGTCTTAGTTACCTAGCGAAAGCTACCTAGAGACGCGATTTTACCATTTGGCTGCGGATTTGTGTCTACAATAAAATTAATTTCTGATGGTAATTTTCTTCTGTCGTTGGATAATGTCATACAAACAGATTAAAGTCGTAGGCAGGGTAACTTTAAAAACTGGTCGTGTTTCGAACATTAACATAACATAAAATTTAATGGACTCTGACTCGTTCATAGTGATTGAACAGTTACATATTCAAATAATATCTCTAAACTTTAACGTACCTTTATTTCTCGGGGAAAGTTTTCGGTCTGCCGCTAGTAGTGAATTTATTTGAAATATATCTTACTACTTGTTTGAGATCGCAAGTTTCTCCTCTTTCTTTCCTCTGGTCTTGCTGCAGTTATTTTCTCTTCGTTTCTGTTCGGATGCTTTCGGCTGAAAAAGTGAGTGAAGCGTTTCATTTGTTGCTGTTGTTGATTGTGCCCTGGGTCACCTGTGCTGATTAATTGTGCGGTCGCGGTTTTTTTCAGTGACAGTTTGTAGCGGCACCTCAGCTTTACGTTTGACGTCTAATTTACGAGATCGGCTGGTATTATGTGGGCGCCAGTTGGACAATTGCGTGCAATGACAACGCAAGCGTAGTACTGTTGCCTCCATGAGATAATCGGAGTCATCATTAGCGAACGTATAGTGATATCTGCGTTGGGTGAGTTTGATCCGGTCGCTGTGAGAAAAGTGAATTACCGTCGTCGTGTTGATGTTTCCTGAAGTACCGCCAAAAAACAATAGCAAAATATTACACCCACACCTACCGAAAGAACCACTATCAAATGCTGCCCATTGTGAATGACCTCTACTCCATGCTCTACTCAGACATACCAGCTGATCGGCAAAAATTTATTGATTTGTAAATTGGGGTAATTTTCGAGTTGAACACTTACTGATCGGTTACCCAGTCGCTTGGAGGCCTGTATGCGACTAGATATGAAAGGCTAGTCGAGCTCGGTGGCTTGGTGCATTCCTATGCGCCTTGCGACCGAAGGAGACACGTAGGCGCACGGGTTCTATCCCTGCCGGTGCACATTTACATTTATATGGGGTCCGTCTTACGAAGTATTTCAAAGAGCGGTACCATTGACGATAAATGTTGGCTGATGGTCAGCTTTAAAAAAATATTAGATATGAAAGGCTAGTCTTCTCTAATGTAAGCATATCCACTTTTCGTCTGAAGAACTCCTTTGCTGACAATGATCTACCGGTCTGTTTACTGGCCCACCATTCGAGAAGTGCTATTTAAAGATATTTCTCCGGAGAAAGAAGTTCTCTCGGCGATCCCCTTTCATTCGTTTGGTGGCGATGAAGCGCGCTGGTCACATGCTTGACATTCTACTCTGTGCAAACCTCTTAAAAATCTGTAAAGACATCCTAAGCTCGAATTCGTTTGAAATTCCCTCGGACGACTTTGCCTCGCGAAGCATGCAATTATCACTCTAATGATCTCAGCAGTTTTTGTGCTTTTACTAGGATAATCCAATTGGAAAAATCCCTTTAGCAGTCTACTGTAACCAGGCAGCTGCAACCCCCCCCAAACAAGTGTATCCTGATTTGTTACTCGACACGGTTGTTATGGAAGAGATATATTCATAAATGCCTTCACGCGCTACTTGATACGGTGTGTCCGGCATACAGCGCATTTGTTGCCGAGTTCTGCGCAAAAACTCGCTTTGCAAGCCGGATGAGAGATGGTCGCGGCGTCGTGATGCACCGATCCAACTTAATTACTGAGTAGTTGTGAATTCCCCAAAATGGTAGAATCTTCACCGGGACGCTCTAGTTAAGATAAACTACCCACACATCTGACTTATTGGTAGCTCCAACGGGATGTCAGATTCAATAGGTCTGCGATTTGAGTGCTCTCACATGATACTGTACAATCAGTAAATATGTTATGAGATTTAATCGTACTCGCCGAAGGCGTTTTGCACATGAGCCTAGCGATTTCGCAAAAATACTTTCCGGAAGTCTAAGATCTGTAAGAAACGTGACATTTTACATGCTACATATGTAATTCTTAAATTTTTCGCAGCTATTAAACTCTCTAAACGTTTCTCAAGCAAGACTTATGGCAATGAGGGTATGTGAGGTAAATGCAACTGATCTACTGTAATAAAACTCCTCTTAATCCAAAAATCACTGGCCTCATTTTGAATTATGACAGCCTTTTTTCTCAACACAGGCCAAATTCTACGTTTCAGTCAGCGTCTTCTTAGTGTCGTCAAATGTCTGTTTCTGTTGGCTTTACCAGCTTATTTCGTACTGATTTTGCGTCATGCTGCGAAAGGTTTCGACCCTGTAAGAGGTTGCGAACGAATGAGAGCATGTAGTCCACGCAGCCCTGAAACCTAACCCCCTTTACGTTTTTGGCTTTTGGCGTATCGATATAACTTTAACCTTCCCGGGCCGGACTTTAAGCTATCCCAGCTAATGAAATGACCCATAAATTTTACTTCAGACATTGCCAATCGGAGCTTAACTTTGTCGAAGCGTAGTCGCTTTTGTGCGTACACTCGAACAGTGCCTTGAGGTTTTGTTGATGGTCTTTTATTGCCTTGCTACTCCTTCGATCCACGAAATCTTCTCATCCATGACCGCCACGACATTCTGTAGACCGCTCTGCGCCTACACCCGCATCCACTAGGATTCTTTGGGCTCTGACGCGATGCCCTGCAACACTCGGCAGTACCGGCCGGTAGCTCATGACTGGTGTCCAGTACGTAGCACAGTTACGGCTTTCGCCACTTAGCGTCACTTGATGAAACGTCTCTCGACAATTTACATAGAAAATACTTTGTAAGCGACGCAATGAAGGTTTTGAGATTAGAATGGGGCTCTTTAGTGCTTGCTTAACTTCGTCAAGAATACGCGGATCGAAAAAAAATGTGAAAATTGTGATGCTCAACTGTGTAGCACATTAAAGACCTTTTTTATTGGATGGTTTACTTTTTTGTTGATCTTCTGCTCTTTGGATTATTAATGCGCGCGTTAGTAGCATCCGTGAATGCTGCTATCCGTGGAGCCGTGAATACTATTTTGGAGTGTAGCTGGCTGGTTCTAAAGTTTGACGAGCTGTGACAAATTTCCCAGACTTCCAATATATATCTTTATATTCATTCACAAGCTATTCGGTGTCTATCTTTGTTTTTGCCAATCATAATGTTGACATATTCTACCTGACTTGAAATTTTGGTCAAGATCAAAAGAAATGTGCGCCAAAAAGCACCCCTGAATCCGCTGTTTGGAATCTCATTCCCTGCTGACGGCCACCGACCGATACTATCAGCTCAATTGAATCGTGGTGGTCAAGCTCGATCAATTAGCGGATTCACGTGCGCTTTGCGGGCGAAACATGTAAGCGCACGGGTTAGATCCCCAACGTTGTACACTTACATTTATGGGGACTAATACAAAAAGCTGTAACGCAGACGTTAATGCTGACTGATGGTCAGCTTGAAGAAAAAAAGTTGCAGCCTAGAGTAATCATTCATTTTGGCTGTCGAGCGATCCTCCGTGCCGATTGGCACCTTAGGACTTCGTTGAGCTTGTATTCCTAGACACTCATGATATTACAGGTGGCCTACATTTCCAAAAAGATCATAGAGTTAACTCCTATTGTGAAACCCAGACCTAATGTGCATATAGCTTTGGCTTTCGCATCCAACCTGCAGTTTCCCTTTGGTAAGCCCCATCTGATTCAAAGACGTTATAGTGACTCTTTGCGTGCTCACACCGCTTCCTGGAAGTCGGGCGTTTTCCTCTCGCTGTATGTCATTGGCCACTACAATTACGACATGAAGGATGTTTCATGTGGATTCCCTGGGAGGTCGCGGCCACTGGTCGTCTCTTTTGGTCCTGGTACGATACACCACCGCAACTAACTCTTCGTTGATGACAACCGCTGGTCCTTGTCGATCTCATCTAATCACTTGAAAAATATGTTTTTTGTCTTTAAAGATTTCCTGCGCTCTTACATTTTCAATGCTTAATATGTTGTAATTGGGCCCCCAGAACAACGCTTTTCTGGCCGTCCCAATCGTATAGCCAAAATTAATTTATCTCTCATCATAGTTTTCTGATCGGAGTGCTCGTAACACTTAACGCGTTGAAACTTTCTTTTAGAAAATTCCGTTGCCGATTTCCCTTCTTCCTGGCGTGCCTGCTCGAATGTATGCAGTTGAAATGTTGCATTTAAAAAAGCGAGAGCATTGACCGAAACCCTGAGAGAGGTGCACGGTTCTTTGCCGTTAATAAAAGTTATAGCACTTTTTACCGATTCGATTCCCAAGCTGTTTATGGGCGCTCGACGTTGATTAGTTATCATTGACCTACACTTTACTATTTTTGCTGTTTTCGCGGTGTCTCCTAGAAAGCTCAGTTTTTTGCCCAAGGTATATCGTTGGTGATGACGGGCATTGCCGCATTGCACCACTATGTTTGTGAGATTGCCTTGCACTAACGCAACCGGATTCACTGTCCTCTTTGTTGTCCTGGAAAATGTTCGTGCCTGCATAACCACAATTTTACCATGTTTTTGATACGATTTATAAAGACGTCGACTGCGCTATATCTATTTTAAAGCATACCTGTATTGTTTCCTGAGAATCTAGGATAAATTGTTTGTTTTGTTGCGATAATCGAACCGATCAGTGGACCCGCAGATGTCGTCCACCAACAGTGGGTAGTTTCGAGTATATGCAATTGCGGTTGCAGGAAGCAGCAGAATGAATACCTAAACGTATAAGACTGCAGTCTACATATACAAATATTTGTACGTAAGAAATCGAATATCTATCACAAGTAACTGAACTATGTTATATAAAAAAAATGTTTCTAAAAAAAATTTAAATAGTTACAAATAAATTGGAAAATTGCCGCTAAATAAGTGTTTCACACTGTGCAATACAAAATACTGGAAGCCGTTTAACCGACGGGGTACAACTGATGGTAGTCTGCTAGACAGCATTTAACACACCTTCGGCGGTATTCTTCAGTCTGTGTTTTGTTCGCACTGTGAAGGTCTACTTATGTATTTAAGGCAGTCTGATCATTTTTAGGGCCGCGATTGAGATTTCAGAGCGTTCACCTCAAGAGTTTTTGAAGTGAAGTCCGAAGCTAGCCTTTGGAATCACCACTGGATACGATTCATTCAACAACAACCAACAAACAACTTATAGACATGTAGGATGAAGAATCCTTCATTTTTATGCGAAAGAGAGGACAATGTATATTTTTGAATGTGTGATTAAGAGTGACTGCCTTGTAAAAGCTGTATCTAATTTTTTTAGGCGGACGCCAAGTATTCTTGCTGCTTGTTTCTTGTTGCTAAATTCGCAAGATTATTGCAAGACGTCATAAATTGGATATGCTACGATAACAATGCTTCAACAGTTATCTTAGGTTAATACTAACAGTCTTTTGATCGTGCGACGATTGACAGGTCCCGATTTCTGGGGGTTGCTCAATCCTGACTGGCATCTCTGTACGAAGGGCCGCCGACAGTCACCGATAAATATCGATCCCAAAAATCTTCTCTTTGACCCACAACTACAATCATTACAAGTTGACAAAACAAGGGTAAGCCACACGCATAGAAATACAAACTTTTTTGTAGTTTATAATGCTTACTTGGAGCTAAACGACTAACCCCATATTGTACAAAATGTACTACCTTAAAACCATACAATGTCGTCAGCGCTTTTATAAGATGATTAAAAACAAAAGATAAAAATATGTTTTTGCAGAAAATCTCGAAAAAATAAGTCTGTCGAGTCAAATAAAACCGTGCGTATTATTTAGAAGGGGCTAGAGTTTTAGCGTTTAATTTAGAGTTTTAACGCTTAGTCTGGCGCTTCTCCTCTATAAAGGTCATTTTCTCATGGTCATGTTTGTCCTTGACTTGCAGAGGTCAGAGCACGTGTCAGACATTATAAATGTGCCATTTCAAGGTACCCTTGCATCAATTTGTTCGTCTTAGGCTCATGTTTTCTCTCATTTTAAGCAGTAGTCAAGCATAGCATTCATTCTTATTGACTCCCCTCTCTGTTCTCTAATTTAAATCACTACGACTTTCCTTCCGAATAAGACCCGTCGGCAGAAGTATTAGCACTGTATTCCAGAGGAAAGCGCCAATATGTACCTGTTCTTCGTCAGATACTGGCAAGGGAAGGTACTCACATATTTTGATTGATGGCCACCCACGGACCCCGACCACTTGACAGTAAAGTGTTCTCCAGCCTATGGAAACACCAAATATCCTTGATATGGAGGTATTCACGTTGGAATGTCATCGTAATGAATAAAATGTTAATTAAGTTGATCAAGTCCAATGTAATGAGACGTAAGTTACTTTATTACAAACCAGTCAAATTAACTACAAGGCGTTGAAGTTGGAGAATAAATTTTATTGATGTAGCGAGTGACCAAGTTTAGCAAAGAAGCAGATCCCAGCAAGTTTGAGTATGAAATGTGAACACCTGGCGCCTAGATTTGTAAAAGCAAGTGGTAGCTCGGATTAATCTGCCACATAAATTGATTGGTTAGAAAGGGTGCTAAATGGGAAAGAACTCTCTCGATTTTTAACTGTGGCCAGCGCTATACTTGGTCGCTACAGGAATATGAATGGCATAGATATGCTTAAGAGAAACGATTGCGCCAAATGCTGTCCTTAACGCCTTCCAGGTTTGTGCGGCCTCCCAAAATTTAGTTAATCATGAATATCTTTCACACATAAGCAGGATTGTCTCATTCCTTGTGGGCGCTATTTTCAAACCATGAGTTTCCATTAATCTAACGATTAAAGTGTTATTTACGCCTGACTTAGGTGTGGCAACATCGTTGGCCGTGACGACAATAGTCAAATCGTCAGCATAGGCGCACAGGTGGATGTTCTGCGAGATGTCTCATAGGAAGAGAGACCCCGTCATATGTAGGGCACGGGCCTTAGGAGCCCGCTTAGAACGCTCGCGGTCATATTTATTTCCAGTCTTTCTTTGTCCAGTGCTCTGTTGTTGAAACACGATTTTAAACACTTTTTGGCAGAGGTGAAGCCACTGTAAGGCTACTGGTAATGCCTGTGAAAAGTGGATGTAGAACCATCGTTCAAGGTGAGTGTGGCTCTTCCATTTGTGTAACGAGAGCCCTAAACTGCTGAGGCAGCATTAAAATTTCCTGAGATGAAAACTGATCGAAACCAGAATTCCCTCGCGAACTCGGCGAGTTTGCGATGTCGGGTTAGCTAGCAGCTTGTCCCTGATGTAATTAGGGCTGCTAGAAAAGGGTGAAAGCGCTCACACTTACGTACTTTAACCTTTAAGCTGCCGTTGTCGTGATGCTTTGTGTATATACCATAGCTGTCTCTTAAACCTCGGTGTCATCTTGTAATAAGGATGTCCTGTCTTCCAGGAGATCCTTGTCCGACTCGTTCAGCGCAGGACATTTCAGGACGTGTTTCTTCGTGTATCCGTGTTAGATACTATGTCGAGGACAGCTCTGCTACGATAGCAATTAGGTTCAATGATCTTGAGTGTGCTACATATAATCTTATATTCTGGCGGAAAAGTTTGCGAGCGGGACCTTGCTCTTAACACCAGGGAAACGATCCGGCCTTGTCTCGTTTTGCGCTCGACGCGGACATACCCTTTCGCGTCAGCCAGAAGTGTTTGATTGGAAAGTCTGTCACTGACAGCAAAACCGGTGTTCCTACCTTTCTGGGACTATAGGCCAGAGTTTACGTGAGTAGCCTCTGGTATTCGCGGATCGTGCTGGCCTGTCGAACTCGGTGGCTTGGCACATTCGTATGCGCCTTGCGACTGGAGGAGACTCGTAGGTGCACGGGTTCGATCCCCGCCGGTGCAC
>MNPL01005038.1:35374-52252 GCA_002081605.1 Tropilaelaps mercedesae
CCAGCCTTAAAAAATATTTTTAGATACTGCTGGCCTGTGAGGCACCCCTGTACGTTCCCTACGCCGGGTTCAATATAATGAGTAGTCCGCAGAGTTGACAGCGTAGCTCTCGACCTTACTCTTGTAATAAATTGGAGAATACATGCTGTTCTTAGCGATATACAAAATATATTTGCACTTCGTCGGCAACGTCGTCCCTGCAACGTTTTATTGGTGCATTTTGTGCTAGATGACCAAATCTCTGGTATCGCTGGCAGAACCGCACCGTGACCTACTGACAAGTGCCACATGCCAACCTAAAAAAATTTTTTCCTGCTTTCACAAACGATTGTTGATTGATTGAGTCACGGAGCATCGACCGCTCTGGGCAGGGTCCAGAGGATCAAGCTCGTAGCTGCTTTGGACACCCTATTTTGTCGATTGCAGCTAGTAGGCTTTCCCTGAAAATGTCCTCAATGATAGTCAACAAGTATGTCGCTTGTTTCAAGCTGCGTAGGAATGTTCATATCTTTAAAAACAAGTTGACAATGCATACGACAATAGTTCGTCTCAACAGCCTATAGAGAATAGCTAAGGCCAGACTCCAGTGTACTTTTATCATTTCCCGTATTGTCAAGGGTGAACCAAGATTCCTTCACGATCCATAACGACTAGAGTTCAAACCTGTTTTTTTCAGTAGTTTAATGGGTAATAGTGTTGGAATTTATTGTACAAAAATATTGACCTCACTAATCGAGAGATCAGGACAGGTATTCGACAATGATCGAGTAATTTCCTCGACAGGTGAGAGAATTTTGTGAGGAAGGATGTAGATTCCTCAAAGAAGGTATTTGCCAGCATAACACCTGATTCGCCCATATCAATAAAAAAATAGCACAGCTCGAAGCCCTCTCTAATAAGGAAGCTACTCAACATCTTCACTTGCCTGGATGTTCTTAACGTTCCAGTCCCAGCATTGAAACCTCATTGAAAAGGTGTCTCGTAGATTTTCTTTATAGTTTAGCAGGGTGTTTAATCGAGTAAATATTAGAGTTACTGTACTATCTTGAAGTACTTAAAAAGAATCAGGTCAAAGCAGCTTCGTGCGAAACTGCTGTTAACGTTTGCTTCGTCAATGATCTTAAACAATTAATTAGTGAAAGACTCGAATAACTGTCATCAGCTAATCCGTCACTCATCGTGTTCACTCTTCTGGCCCTGAAGATATTGATTTCGTAGTGTTGGTGGATCCTCGGTCTTTTTCGTGCCACAAAGCCCTAACATTCGATGTTCTAGTTACGATTAAATAACAGCGTGTCCAGGGCGATAGAAACGACTACCTACGTAAACAAACGAATAATGGAGATTGATGAGATGGACTCGATAAAATTGGACACACAGATTGTTAATGACGGCCCTGGAATTGGAGGTTTTTAAGAATTGCATTCGTCTAGAAGTAGTCACACGAATTGATTAATTAAATAGACGTGACAAGAATGACCTTTATTGTCCATTAGTGTCACCGAAAATACAATTGTAAACGCAATCAGCTAATAAAAAAACCCTGATGTGCCCAATTACAGACCAGTGGTCCAAGAACTCATCATGGGCATAATATATGAAAAATTGAGTCGACTATATTGTTGACATTTTCACTGGGAACAGACTATGAACTACACGGTTTACCAAGAATTGATTAATGTCAACCCAATTCGTCAGAATGATACATGACAGGACGCCGTACCTGTTTAAGAGGAACAACTTTCACTGTATGTCCTCTAATTTTGCTAAAGCGTTGGAGAAAATTTTTCACTAGCCGCTTAGTTCTGAAATATCCAACCTTCAAATCGGCAGCAGAGTATTAGCCGATCTAATTGTTTCACAGACAGACAAATAGAGTTAAGCTGCCTTGAAAATTGAGTTCTATTCAGAGGTGTTTCGAACGGCTGACGTCATTCGTGCTACCATTTTCCAGTATTTTTTGCTGTTAGACAAGTCCACTTTCGTATTAGTATATACAAGGATCTAGTCAGACCAGAATTGATGTGCCGTAAAGAAACATGGCGTCATACTTAGACAAACAATGTATTGCTGTAGATAAGGTTTTTCCTGGGTCTCGGTCTTTCTCTGAGAAGGAGAAACCCAGAGCCGTCCCTTCTCCTGAGTCTTCGGATCCTACGAAACGGAGACGGTCAAAACCAATGTCGTTGCCGTGAAGGACGAATACTGAGCGATGCGTTTGTCTACTAGCTTCTGCATACCAGCAAGCATGATTGAATTGGAGACCGTCATGAGCAGACCCCGCTTGGGTTATCCTTGGCCTTTGATATTCGGCAGGAGGTTTTTAATGTACGCGACCGCCCACTGCAATTTAGCCGTTACAAGTTTCAGGTGCGAGATGCCTGTTAAGAGTTGCCACAACGATTTCAATCGAACAACCGCAATCGGCGCGCAATTTCTGCGTGTGATCAGTAGAATGGCCCTGGTGATGGGGGGCCCAAACCATGTGCTTCCATCCACGTAGCCACCGTGTCGGGTTACTGTTTGCCCTCATCTACAGTGTGTTCGCGGTTCGCGTTGTGACGACCGCCAGCAGATCATCGGCGTAAGCTAACAGCTGGGTGTTACGCAAATCCACAGATAAAGAACCCCGTCAAATGCCAAATTCTAGAGCAGAGTGATCAAAATTCAAAGTAGCCGTTTTGAAAGCTTCGTTGTCCAGTGTTCTATTGTTGAGATTGGTTGCGACGATCCTAAGTAGGTAGAGGGAACCTTTTTACTTATGAGGGTATCCGAAACCATTTGCCAGGTAAAACAATGCAGGGTTCCACTGTAACCTCTAGTCCCCTTAATAAATTAGTAAGAAGACAGATAGGGCGGTACTTCCCTTCTGCTTTTTGAAGTGGAGTAACATTGCATCTTTTTCAGACCGTTTCAGGGAGGCCGCTAAATCAGAGTGTGACGTGGCTAGCTAAATAGCCGTTTCAGGGAACTCTCTAGGATCTAGCGCCGCCTAATACCACCGCTGTAACTTCTCTTTGACGACTTTAAAAGGACTGCCCTAGGGGTTCTTTTTGAAAAGTGGTTGAGATGTTCTCAGCAGAGCCGCTTGCTCTCTACGCAGGAGAGTTCTGTTTCTGTTACATATCGTCAGAAGTTAAGGGGTGCTCTCCGCATCAATACCACAGTTCTTAACTATTCTTAATATATGCTGGGACATTCCGTGTCATTAATACTTAATCGTCATCAATCGTGTTTTCGCCGGGTGGGTTTAGAAGCCGCACAAACCCGTAAGGAGACTTTGCTATTTGGACAAGCCAGGCCGATATCTGTGACCAACGAAGCGCTTAACTCGATCAATGAAAATATCGGTGCTAGGGAAAAGGGCTCTTGGTCTTTGTGCATGTGCTTCTGGGTATTTCAACTCAACCCGCTAAACTAAGTGTTCGACGCAATGGTCGTTTGATAAACTTTTCTCGACTACTTTACCACTTTGGGCGAATGTTCATTCTGCAGAAAGTGAGAATCAGGTGAAATTTTTGATTGTGCTCATGAAACGTGGGCGTAATACCTTGGTTTAGGGTGACTAGGTTGTACGTAGTGATCCATTCGAATGTGCGCCTACTCCTCGCATTTATTGGCTAGAGCTCCAAACCTCAAAAGCGGCGATAAAATCGCTCACGATGACGACTGGATCGCGCGAAGAGTCTCTAGCGAAGACTGCAAATTCGTCCGGTCGATTACCTAGATTACCTTCACCGTGTTATTAGGCCTGCTATGTGAGGCATAAACGCGGCCGTAATGTCGTATCACCACCCACCAAAAGCCGTTGGCTTGTTTTGCGTTAGGCAGATCCATCAGAGATATCGTTTGTATGTCATGTTTGTCACCATGTCTCTGTTAAAACTTCAACCCAGGACATCCTGCTTCTAAGTAGGGCTTTGTTTGGCTCACTTAGTAGCAGTACATACGTATTCCTTTGTGTCGCTATTCCGGATAGCTGTTCATAAACCAGTCTGCTACGTGACAATTCAGCCACATGACCTCAAGTACGTTACTCATTCTAATGTTATTGTCAGGCAGGCTGCTTTGTGGGCGGTGTATCGCTCTTAACCTTCGGAAAGCGGTCTTGCTGTCTTCTTTTCGGGTGCTCGAGGTGGACAAACTTTTGAGCGTCCGATTACGGTGCTGGACGAGGAGGTCTGGTGACCGCGACAGAATAACTATCTACATCGGGGAAAGCTTACGGTCCAAAAAAAGCTACATGAAAGGGAAGTTTTATGAGGATTTAGAGGGCTTTCTAAAACCATTCCTGAAATGGCGCGCGGCACAACAGAAAGTTTGCGGAGTTGGCAGAGTGACTCTCGGCCAAGCAAATATAGCAAGCCACGGTCTTCGTACACTCCTCTATCAACGGGGGCCAGATCTTTCAGCGCGTTGCTCTGGTTTCGAGCGGAGGAATGTGGATCGGAGAAAACCGGAGGACGAATGAGGAGAAATGTGGGTGCCAGCCTTTTTTCTTGCTAGTATCTTGACGTATCCACTGGAAAGAAGGCGATCGTTGGTAATTTGGCCTTACAATGGCCGAAGTTTACATCGATCTGAAGCTGAAGAAGCATATCGGCAACAGAAGAGTTTTGCTATTATTAAAATAGTGCTTTGTCCACCTTGCTACTACGGGTTTTACTTCACCTTCCCCGCGTTTTCCTGTTTCAAGTTACTCGACAGGATGATCTAAGCATTCGGCCTATCAGCTCGAGCATCTTGCGGGTTTCGAATTTCCTTCGCTCTTTGCCACGGAGCATACTTCGGGAGTGTCTTTCGCAAGCAATGGGTGACCTTATCCAAAACTTGCCAGATTTGAGCCCAAACGTCGCCACGCGTAAGCACCTCCTGGGCGACCAAAGCGACCATAGTTCTTGCACTGCTCTGGCCCTCCCTTTCTCCTCCATGAACCAGGATGTAAGAGGGCCCACCTTGTTAGCACCGGGAGTACCTAAGCTTCGAAACTCTTTTTGCGCTTCCTGCTAGATCGTTGTCTTCTTTATTTCTGCTGGGACGAAGTAAGAAACTAAAAGGAGCGTTCGAAAGAGCCGACTCTCCGTTTAGCATGTGCGAGTGAAGACTTAGTCCCGCCAGATAGCTTTAATCAGAGATTCCAGCACCGCAGCATCGTGTTTTCGTCTCAGAGCAATCAATACGTTTTAATCCCAAGCTAGTTCATCCGGTTTCAGCTTCTTACTAAATCAGGAGCAGTTGGAACTGACCGCAAGTCTAACATGCATCCTCGTGCATATCTTTTTGCTTGATCCTATCATGGACAAGGTTCCATAGCCGTGGCCTCAGCTTTACCGCTTTATTGGCTGTCGTAGATCCGTCGTACGCGCTGTCAGTTAACCCCGACGCTTCGATCCCTGTCTCTGACCTGTTTGCTTTGGAGCCTAGGTACCGAAGCAGCATACATCGACTCAATCAGGCAGCCTGGGTTGGCCAGTTCTCCACCTTCGCGGGAAAATGTCTGGCGTTGCCACAGCAGGAGAAGAATGCTGTACCAGCATAGTGCCTATAGCTAATTTGCGCAGAGAGGAGGTAAGGGGGTGTTATGTTCGCACCAGCCAACTGCACATGACTCTGCTTAAGTCAAACTGTCTGCACTACCTTAAATCCACAATTACCCAATTGCGTGTTTGCGTTGTCCAAGCCCGCATCACCATGCTACCCTCGGATTTCCAATGTATAGTTTTTACTGTCGGCATTATCCGCTGTTTACATTAATGTCCCTAGTCACGTCACTCGCACGTATACGTCGTGTGTGCAATGTTCGCGCGCATATTACCTGTAGGTATCATTTCATCCAAGAAAGCGGCCTCCTAGGCACTACCTGAGTTAAATTGCGAAGGCAATGACGAAGGGTAAACCGAAACTACGCCTAAAATGTGGATACATTGCATTTTTATAGGCTAGTTATTACTCAAAATGGTGCTAAATAGTGAGAGTAACAGCCAACATTATGGCTTGTTTGCACCAAGCCTAGAAAGGCCTGGTTGTCATTCGAATCAAACCTATTGTGCCGACTCCATCTGCCAAAGTCTGTAAATTTGTGTGGGTTATCACTGCGGAAATCTGGAGAGCGGCACCGTTTTGCGGCAAATGGCAAGGTGGTATGATTTGTGTAGACAAAGAAATAGAGGCATGTAAAAGTGTATATACAAGTCTGAATTTGGATTAGGTTGAGTCGTTAATTTTCTGTTTAAGCTTTTCGGAGTATTATGATAGATATAAGGTGCTAAAGTTGTCTTTTTCGTCTTAGCTTATGGAGGATGTGAATGTGTATGTTATGGTCTTTGCTTTTTATTTAATTGTATTATTAACGTTTTAATAACTTTTTTTTAATTATGGCTATTTGCATAGATATAAAGATCAAAGAGTTCCTATATTGTGTAATATATCATACATGTCTCCACTAATAATTGTATATCACTTTATTGTGTTATATTCCAAATTTTTAGTATATTTTACTGACCATGTAGGATGTGATTAACAGAATTCGACAAGTGTTCGTATTTTCTAAACAGATAGCTCTCATATAGTTTTTGTTATACTAAATTAAAGGTAGGGATCTCTGGGCAAAGTCTCAAGAGCTGTTATTCCTACCCATATTTATATGAAGATGTTTCTAGTAATTTTGTTTCGTGTTATTAACGCGCATATCTAGACGTGCGCTGTAAAAGTTTTTTAGTGAGTTCTGGATGTGGGTTCCGTGTCCGTTACAAAAAATAGGACTAGAGCGCTTTGCTAAGTAATCTACCAGAAATTACTGATTAATAGGCTAAAATGTTGGTTTAAGTAGCAAAACCACTCTCGGCTGGGCGCTTATAGCACAGGTCGGTTATGTTGATTCATCATTTTGTCTGAGTTCTCTCTACAGAACCAATAGTAAATAGGGCTGCTCGTAATAAGTTATATAAACTGATTTGGAAAATGATAAGGCAGTTAATTTTATTAATAATTTATGTTTAGAGAGTACAGAAACATACTAAGACGACGCATTGTGGCCTTATCTTGCGTTCTAGTGATTATTTATGTGTGAGATAGTTTATTGCTGGAAAAAATGCTATTATTCGTTAGGTCGTCCCATAAATATAAAAGGCGATTGTGAAAAAGCGTCCTGAGTAAAAACCACACCGCAACCTACTACATTCATGTTCTCAAAGCGTCTAGCCATTGAAAAAACGTCTCATCTCTCGTTGTTCTCCTCACCACTACTAATACGTATAGAAAGCCATTAGGAGAAGACTTCCTATCTAAATCAACTTCAGACCCCCTTTTGAAGACGAACGGCTTTCTTTACCACGCCATCCACCGCATTTATCCGAATCACGCTAAGCAGACAACAACGGACGGTAGCGTTAAGGGCTCGTTTTGTGCTCTCGGTTTGTTCTATCACACCCTCAAGCACAACTAGACATTATCCGACTCAGTTGATATTTAACGGTCAAATGGTAAATACACGACGGTAATTTTCAAAACGAAAAAAATAATCTCGAAGTTGGTTTTAAGGCTAATTTCGGTAAGCTTGTACTTGCATTCAGTGTTTTAAAAGCTACTGTCAAAAACTCTCCAATTTAAGATGGCATGTCGGCGTCCATCTGATATTCTTGACATGGGTAGCACAGGAGGTTGGAACTTGAAAAGTCTAAACGTTAACTTCTAGAATATGACAATCGTCTAGATAACAAGGGGTTAGCTTCACCTGAAGTTTCCGTTATTGAATCGTCGGGTTGGGGGCATTAGATAGATTTTGGCAGTTTTAACAGGGAAACCTGATTCGTTCGTCAATTATCAGATCAGCGAGTATAGCTAGACTTTTGCCATCTTATATCCTAAGTTAACTCGTTTTTTATGGTTAAACACAGTTAGTCTTTTTCAATTATTTACTTATAAACTTTTTTATAAAAAAATTATGTGAATACACATTCTTTCCACATACAGCCCGAAATCGGAAATTGACGTTATAATTGGAGTCTTCGAAAATTCCATGTACATGTGCCCCAGGCGGAATTTCAATTCGTTTAACTAAACTAGAGAACTAAGGATAAAATTAAACCATTTAAGGGATATAATGAGACAATTTAAACCTGGAACCCCGTGGGACGTACAACTTACCTATTTTATTACATATAAAATTGTTATTTGCTTTAGGTTTACGCGGTTTGATGTATTATTTAGTTCTTGCGGATTGAATCATATAAAATGATAAAATGAAAGCTCTATAGTAGGTCTTTTTGACCAAAAGCTCGGAAACTAGTTATTTTCAATGTCCCTAGAATTAAGGAAAAAAAGTTAATTTTAACAGAAAAGCAACGTTTTTCCGAATGAACACTAACGGTCATAATGCAGCGTATTCTGTTTCAAAACAGACTATACATAATTCAAGTAGTACCAACTGCAACTGTTTTACTGGCACCAAGGATTTTCAGACATGGGTCCTATGGAAAAAATTGTACTTTGGATCAACAAGATCCTTTCATCTCCTAATTGACATATAATGCTAAAAAAGTTAGAATACCTGATGTGTATATAATTTTACCAAATAAGGTAGTAGACAGAGTATGTCAATATATTGCTGTGTATGAAACAGTCGAATGGACAGAGTGCAATGGAAGGCAACGGACCAGCAGAATAGCTCTTTCGCAAACGACGCCGGTCTCTTGGTGAATGACCGTGTCCTCCACCAGCGGTCTTCTTACCCAGCCATCAGAGTAACAATGGATGGGATTTCCGTCGATCGAGCACTACCGGTGCGGAATGTGAGTGCAACCTTATTTTACTCGCTTTGCCACTGAACGCCAAAATTAACGCCGCAGGTGCAGATTCTCATTATTAAAGCGTGGCGTCTCTAGCGAAATAAAATAAAAGAACACTCGTGTGCAGTCTTAAAGATCGTGCCTGGTTATTAATGAATGACACGACGGCACCTGCATCCATCTCGCCGTTGGTCGGTAAATGTATAGTAAATATTCCATAGGAAGCCAGTAAACGTCTATCTATAAACAAACTTACCCTGCATGCATACAAAGCCATTGCGCTAGCTCTCAGAAGTATCGGACAGCATCAACCCACGGCACTGCCATCAAGGTATCAATTCATCTATATTATTTATCTATGATAGTACAAAACGAACTCTGAAAGCGGCTCCTCTGCACCGATCTTAAAGCAAGTGTAGTACATTTGCGGTTTTCTGTTAAAACATATTTTTGCTATTTTTTTCCAAAAACTGATTAACCAGGTTCTGCTTGATTTACAACTGCTCTACATTTATTTTTGTATTAAAAATTGTCAAGCCAATTTTGAGAAAAACGCAGCCATATAATCTCGAAATAATGCTTTTATAACTAATAGTGTATTTCCAATATTTCTTGGCGAAAACCAATAAATGCTTTATTTACGATAAAAATTTTCCTAAGCATTTTCAGTTATGGGAATGTTGTGCAAAAAATAGAGTAATGTGTCTCGTGAGTGTTTTTATTAGTTTTTGAAAAAAATGTTAAGTACCCTTGTGACGGCGATACGACTTAGATGCTGTCCTAAGACGATTGAAGGAAACGACTCGTTGATATTGTGTTGCATGATCTTTCCATCTATTTGTTTGTTTCCTAATGTATCTATGTCCGATAGGAAACCGGCATATGATTCTGTGATATGTGTATCATTTTCGAACATATGCTTAATCTCTAGTTAAGTAAAGGTTTAACCAATTTAATTTTTTTTAAATTATGCTAGTATACATTGTTCGCGTCCTGAAGCTGCCATATAATTTCCGTTCTTCGAAATAGGACCAGATTTGTCGCCTTATAAACCAAAATTAGAATATCGATAAGAAGACCTGTTCAACTTGGCTCTGAAATACAATAAAAAATTGTTATTTTTAGGTAATTGCTAGGTACATCCTTGTTGCTGATTATTGGAATGTTGACTTAAGCTGTCTGATTTTCTCTTCTCGAATTAGGTAAGCGGAAGTTTGGTGAACACGGGTCACGGGATTGTGTTCCGCGTGCCGGACTCCGATTCGGAGCCTGCCGTATTCATTCGTGGCGGTCCCCTCTCGTATGGCTACCGCTTCTACGAACTGCACTTGCACTACGGAAAATCAGACGAACAGGGATCCGAACATACCATTGCTACCAAACAGTTCCCCGCTGAGGTTAGAAATTGGCATAAATTGATTTATTCATATTGGTCGCTGTGTCTATAAATGCACTGTATGAGAATGGTTTTTTTTAACACAACAAGTTTGTTTCTTTCTTTTTTTATGCCCTAATTAACTGTTGACGTGATAAGTACTTCTGACATTAATGGGTATTTTACGAAATTTTTCTTAATCTTAAAGTGTCAATTAAAGTACCTCTCATAATTATGTGGCAACACACAGGTGTCCTATATCGGCTAAATACTCTACCGAACAATATACGAGGAAGTAATCTTGACTAGATGTGGGTCACCATCTTTCGGATCTCAAATCATGCTTGTTATCCACAAATGCCAGAAAGCATGAGTTGCTTATCACTTAATCATGGAATAACCAAAAATAACAACATGTTTGCATTTAATTTCGCAATCGGGTGTCAAAGCCCGATGACCGCGTGCCATTTGAACTCCTTGGTCCATGTTTTACGACGAATCAAAGGACTAATAATAACAATTGGTGACAAGTCGTTTATCTACAACAACGTGCTCATCGCAAAAAGAAATAAATCGATTCGCAAATGCAGCAGCCATATTTGATTAACGGGAGTCACAGCTGTCACATGGCTAAACTACGTCAGCTATCTGACGTCCAGTATGCAAGTGGCACTAGGTACGGATTGATGCAAGCTGATACCGCAGTTTTTTCACTGTTCCTTTGCGTTATATTACAACCCCATTGTTATAGTTTTATGGGCAATGAGATACTCAGAAGTTTTCTTCATTTGGAAAAACTTCAGACGTAAATATATTTACGTTTACGTTTTTTATTGCAAAGCTAACGAAAAAATGTTTGCTTAGCATGTGAGTTTTAGAACAAAATTTTCGAACATGCTACTCGTGAGTAAATAGCGCACACTTTGCTTGCCAAGAATCTTGCAAAAAAGCGCTTAGCAGGGTTGAATTATTGTTGGGATCAACGAACGCACTGGTTACGCAGAATTTTAGAAGACTTCTTCTAGATTAATGTAAAGTCTAGTCGGATGTGTTGGAAGCACGACTGTCTTATTAAATTCGCACGCTATCATTCGATGGGGTCGAAAGAACAGGTGTAAAATCATTCAGACAGCAATTATGATTTCTGTTTGTGAACCCTGTGAATTGTGAAATCCGTAAATATTTTGAATCAATGTCTTAAAAACTCTAACTACAACCAGTTCATAAGTAATCTTTGTAGTCATAATAACTTCGAAAACATCAAATGCCCCAACCCCTTTTTTGTACCTGCAATAAAATGGATCCTGTACATGGCTAGTCAAAATCACAATCAATAGTATAAAATTACTATTAGTATTAACCAAATTAGTATACGATTTAATACAGCGGTGTTAGATCGATTCAAACTCTTCTTATTTCAAGTTTTAGTCAATATTAGCAGGAATACAATATGTTAATGAAAAGCAAAGATTACTTGAAGGAGGAGATTAGCAAAAATAATTAAAAAGGTGTTGTTTAAAATGAAAAGGTAATTAATAAACGACTTGTGTAAGTGCAGCTCAGAATTTTATCAAAATGAACTGTTTTTTTTACAACAGTTCCATTTGGACTTTTGATAACGATAAGTTAGCCATCTCTTAAGTGGAAATCCAAGCAAACGAAACCAATCTGTTTTAAACAAAAATTTAATGTTATAATTGAACTCATGTGAAAAAGGTAACATTATTGCTATCAGTAAAGTACGTTCTAAGCGTCACCCGAGCAGAACCTTCAGAATGATCCTCTGCCGATACCCATGCAAATATCATAAATTCCTAAGGAAATTGCTGTCCTTCTCAAGCGTGCCTATCTATAAAGGTACATTTAGAAGTGCAGCTAAATCTCCCGGTTGCCCGTCACACTACAAACAGGCTATCAAGCGGCCTTGTCAGCTGATAAGGATTTGTAAGACAAGCTGCTTTAGCACCGCAGCCGCGGTACGAGTTGGCCAGGAAGCACCGAGAAGCCAAGTCAGCCATCTCAGAATGTGTAGTGAACCGACGCATCTTTCAAAAGCTGCTTGGGATGGAAGCCGATTGGAAGGACCGCACAGCTCCCATGAGCCGCATCAGCCTCTTAGGTAGAAGCTGCGCATACAGAAAAGCTGCGTAAGAATATAGAGAGAGCAGCAGCAAAGTAGGAAGACCCTTATCGGAAACAATAGGCTGACCGTTGAGGCATACTCAATTTAATTTCCCTCCCCGCGCGGTCGGTCAAGACCCCTTCAGACCACTGCGGAGCCTCAATGTGGCGCCGGAAAGCTGCTGGAAGATACACCGTGCGGTCGGATTTAAGGCAACACGATACAGCCTTCGCCAGAACCTTTTTAAGGTTCCATGTACCGAATCTGGGAATATTAGATGTTCGTATTATAACCAAGCAAAAAATGAAAAATAATTAGTAAATGTGGTGTTTATATAAACTAAGTTTCGTTTTCTACACTCAGGAACTCAATCTCTGCCTTGTTTCAATAGACAAATTATAGTATATATGCCAGGCGTAATTACTCGGTGAAAAGATAGATAACTGCGGCAGCGGTAGACAGATTTCCAGCTGATCGACTATTGGGTCATGATAGGGAATCCAGCTGGCGAGACACAAATTCTAGAAACTAGCTGAAACACTAAGGCTGTACCATTTAAAATACATAATATAACTTGAAATAATATACTTTATAGTACTATATTTGATCGTGTTTGATATTAATTGTGATTGTCCCTTACATTCCCAACCGGAATCACGCTCAAATTGGTCTGAACTGTGTCATGGGCAACATGCCCGTTATGAGTTATTTGCGCCAAGAGGCAAAATCATGAACATCTATAAAAAATATTCACTTTTCAAAATGTACATCCATATTACCTAAAAAACGGTTATTAGAAATATTGTTTTGTTTAATATCAGCACTTGACGATCGTTACCAGACCAATTTTGTGCAAGTGTTTCTTCATTGTGGAAAATATCAAGGATGAACGCAGTATATCAAACAAAAAAATTACTATTAGTAGTGAATATGCGATCTGCCGTTTATCTCTAAAAAAGTTATACCTTTATGGATGTATTTCGATTTAGTAGAGAAAAGGTAAGGCCAATAGGGTTCCGAAATGTTGGAGAAATTGTTTGATGGGTCGTTTATGCACAACAGCAGCTAAGCATGTGTAGGAATTTCTTATTCGACATCATGGCGTAGATTACGAAACGCACGGACTTACAAATGGAATCTATAAAAAGTTGAGAATAGCTACTAAAGGTATACTACATTAGATACGCAAATCTCGTGTATAGAACAACGGAAGTTTTTTGGATGCACGGCTTAGTCATAAACGTTCGCACCTGTCATACAAACGTCTTGACATAGCAGAAATATCACAATAATGTGGGAAGAGATTCTGTTCTTGCGACTTGACATGAAGACCGTATATCTTCCTCGGTAGGCATAGAAAAATGCCTCGATGTCTCATAGACATCCTTGAATGCAAATATGAGGAGCATATAATACTATACTAGCAGATCTTGTTTCAATAGACATCTACATATTGGATCTGAAAACTCTTCCAGTTTCGCATCAACAATTAAGCTGGGAGTAACAGGAAATGTTGATATTTAAGTGGTAAATTCTGATCATTTGGGATATTTTTGTGTAACGTAACGGCTCATTTTACCCATAAGACTATCGATTGAATAAACCTAGACGTTCAAAACGGATAATTAGCTATGAAGCAAATTTTAATGTTACCGACTTATTTCAGTAGTCAGTCATTATTTAATCGGTGTGATGGTCATACATTTCACTACATTTTTTCTGCTTGGAAAGATAGCTGCAATTGATAGCATCACTCTAAAAAATAAACATAAGAGCATAAGTTCTCGTTAACATTTATGGTACCTTCTTTCGCGAATAGATGCACAGTAACGTTTCTTTGCCTAATAGTCTCATTCCACATGAGCCTATTTATACACATTTATCTTCTAGAACCAAAGACATTGCTCTTAAAGCACCTTGAAGTAAAAGCGACATTTGTTAAAGCAAGCAGGACGTCAACAATTATTGAATATTTTATATAAATGGGAATCATTACTAACGCGATTCGAGGTTGTTAAGAGCTTTTATTATTAATGTTTACAAAAGCTTTATCTTTCTCTCTCCCTCGGCCACAGCAGCAAACGACAAGGATATTAGCCCACAATAATATCTTAAGTGTTGAACGGCTCTCTGTATAGTTTTTTTACTTTCGCCGGCCATAACACCCCACATGTCTAGATCACCTATAATCTCAGCTAAGTTTTAATTTGATCCTGCAACCCAGTTAGAAAAGCGGCTAGTAATCGGCTCTACTGACAGGCGAAGAAAGCTATTGGAGAGGATGGACAATTGAAGTAGACGAAGGGAAGAGAAAAAAGAAGCAGGATGAGGAAAACGAGAAGGAAAAGAAGAATGGGGAGAGAATAAAGGACAGGATGAATTAGTGAGAAAGGTGCGTAAGTGGTCACAGAGGATATGGATCTCCATTGACTGCAATACCTTCTCTTTATCCTTTTTGAGACCGCAATCAAACAAGAGAAGCAGCAGCAGACGCTACAACATGCATTTAAGGAGTTCTTAGATGCTGTCCTTCTCCTTTTTTTATTGCCTTTCATCGACGGCGCTTTCTAGAGATGTGGAGATCCGCGGCGAGTAACCCCTTTGTTAGCTTCTTTCCGCCACTCTGTCGACGACCCCGAAGTTTCGGTCGGTCTTTAACTCCTGTCGTAGCGTGGGCCTTTAGCGGGGCACTGACAGCAGTCGCAATGACGATTTACGCCTTTGCCATGATCTCTTCACGTTCTCTCTAGCATGTTCCCATGCTCTCTCTGTTGCTATCGAAGAAGTGATTTCTCTGTTTTCCTACGTGTCGCTCGTCAGTACTACAAATCTTCTCATTCTTCTAGCTTCCTCTTGCGCTTTTCTTCTGCTTCCCACGCCAGTCTTCACACGCCAGTAAGAACATTATCGGCCCTACTATATATGTAGCTGTACGGGTATAAACTATTTCCGGCTCGTAATATGGCTTATATTGGCGATAGCAATGGTCGAATTGGCGAAAGACGAGAAACAGGAAAAATAATCAACCAGGCATCTCACAGGCATAGATACACACTAACGACTATAAGAACAAGTATATAAGATATTCTGTCCGAAACGTTCAAGGTAATGTAATTAAAAAGTAGATTTAACACCATTCCTTGAAGAGACGGCAACTAAATTGAGAAAGAGAATGACAAAACGAAGAACAAGGTCCCGCTTTTAGAAAGGCGTCGGCTGGTGAGTCGAGTAGACAAGAGAAGTAGAAAAGAACACGTTGTGATATCCGGGTCGCTCCGGTTTCCTGGGTCCGTGGATCGGTCGTCCCCCTCGATGCCTGTATTATTCGAAGGCGAACTGTCCATCAAGCACGCGGGGTCATTGAAACGATTGGCCGCACATCCAAAAAGCACATAGTATATATGCATCTAAAGCATATGCCGACCAATTTAACTGAAGACGTCTTGAAGGAATTTATTATCCAGAGAGAGGGAGGCAGAAGATGAAAAGGAAAGCATACATGTTTACAATTAAGTCAGGTTATTGAAAAAATCTGTTTAGGGTATCTAAAACCGATATATGACCAAAGTATTATGCAGAGTAAAAACGCCTTCATATTATTTTATTTATTTATAATTATTTTATTTATTATTACCTAGCTAATAGTTAGGTATTGAACACAATTCTTGGTTATTACTGAAGTAAGGTTTTGTTGCACAAGATTCGTGTACGACTACGACTGCGTTTTACAGGCAGCGCGTATGCATTTTGCGATACCTGCAAGACCGCCAATTTGATTTCGCTTTAATATGAGCTTTATGTTTTCTCAGTAAATAAGTTTGTTAAACTACATGTAATAGTTTATTGCAGTTCAATGGCACAGCTCTTTAGCAGAATTTCTTCAGTCTCAGTGTTGGCATTATGATGTATTGAATGATTTCACATAAAATTCTAAGCTGAAGTTGATTGCGGTAATTTGCTGAGGAATTGTTCTGTCCATACCGTATTTTTTGTGTTACCGGCCACAAACTACTAAACTTGGCGAATATGAACTTAAGAAGCTTTCAACATTGGAGAGTTAAACCATTCAATTCAAAATTACTGGCTTCTAGAACTCTAGTTCGTTTCTTTGTTATATTGTGTGTTCAACGAGCTATCGACTCTCTACCCTCCCGTATCTTTTGTCGTTCATGTAACGACGCAGAAAATGATTAGCAGCGCCCTGTAGTAGCATTCGCCGCATGAGGGCGCTACACATAATTAGAGGCGTCAGGTTACACTATGAGAGAATCGAAGGAGGCGGCAAGTGCTTTACTTAATTCCCAACAGAAAAATGAAATCGGTTTTTTATCTGAATATGTGCATTTTGCGAAATATGTTATATTCTTATTGAAAATATAGAGCAAATTGTAGAGAAATGTTTAAAACTAGTAGTTCAATTTGCGCAGGCACTAAATTAATAATGCGAGTTGAGCGCATAGTAGCACCTTTAACCGTTTTTAATTGATAAGCTGATCAATTGTATCATAGTAAGTACTCAAAAAACTCAAGGTGTTTTATAACTGTGGTTCAAACTTAAACCAAGAATGAGGTATATATATATATATATATATACC
>MNPL01005040.1:5227-20611 GCA_002081605.1 Tropilaelaps mercedesae
TGGGGCTCCTCTATACGGTCCAAAGATATGCAATGTGGTACTTACTGATACTGAACACACGTGAGACACCTGAACGTTAGTGACGTTGGAACAGGTAGTCGTTGCGTATGAAGGTTACGCCGTGAGTTCTTGAAAGGTGGAAACTGGGTGAAAGCCTGTGTGTCGGTTGACAATGTTCTATGTCTAATGCAGAAGCACTGAGTGCGGGTAACGATGGTTATGTTAATTAAATATTGAACCTAAACATTGTGAATGTTCGTATTTAGCCTATTACTTGCATTGAATTAATTTATTTTTAGAGCAGAAAAGGCTACTATTTTTATCTTGTAGCAATATGTAAGCACTAGAAGCAGCCGTATATTAGTGATCAACATAAATCGGGTCTTACAACCTTCCTCAGGGTTTTGGTGACTTTTTTATCGCACTTGGCTGTTCCTCCACGGATTGTGGATTTATGACACCATATCTAGCCGAGGCTTTCTAGCTACGTATACCACCTGGAAATATCTCGAATTATAACGAATACTGAAATCAGTTGAACTTTAATCGAAAATCGCAGTTCTCTGGTGGGTCGCTCTTTAGCTTTGGGTAGGTAACAAATAACATGCAATAATTACGTTGTACTTCGAATACCCAAAGTTCTTACATCATAGGCGACAGGAATCAATTAACCGAGATCAACCTTTAGATATAAGTAAATCGATAATTTATGTTTTATTTGTCACAGTTTTCTTTATTTCATTTAAAATGTAAACGTACAACAATTATTGCGCTCGTAAAAGGTCTTTATATTTGTTTTCATTTTAGTTGTATATTAACTGTGATGGTTCAGTTTGATTCATTAGTTGTTTGGCGTCGCTGGTTCCACAATAAAATACCCATGTCAGGAACGTTGTATAAAAATCATCTATGTGAATGTAAGATGACTCAGTCAAGATACAATACGGTACTCTTCGATGCTATAGAATGTGAGTTAGCCTCCAACCAAGTAACTTCTTCGTCCCGCTTCATCGACTTCGCACGCCATATTTTCTCCGGACAAGCTTGGCTTCCAGCACAGACAGCTATCAAAATAGATAACCAATTTCGATCTACCGAAGTACCTTTGTACATTAGACAGTAGAGCTTCACTTGGGACTCTATAGATGGGATGTTCAAAAAAAGTATGAAATAGCTTCAGTTGATTTCTATTTGTTCAAACCAAACCTAGCGCCCCTTGCGCCACGACAATTCACCAACGACTGAAACTCTTGCAGAGAGAGCGACGATCATCGCTCAGGTCTCCCAGCATCGACGAATATGCGTTTCGCCTTTTACTAAACGCATCCGTGCTGGGGGGCGCTTACAATGAGCCTAAATGGCAATTTTTGTGGCCTCTTATAGGGGCTCCATTGTACGATCCAAAAATATGACATAGAATCAGAGAACTACTAAGGTTGTTCGCAGCTGTCACTGTTTACGACAGCTAACGGAACATTCCTGGCGTTCTTACAGGTCGTCGTTTGTGTTTTTTGTTTTGTTAGTTTACAATATAGTACTCATAGTTTGGAAGCAGTAAGTACGGCTAGCGACGGTCATCTTATATACGTAAACATTGTCAATATTCGTGTCCACCCTTATACGAAATTAATTACAAAGAATGAAGATGCTAGGTCTCCGTCAGGGAAACGTACTTTTTATCACTACTTTTACGAGGACGCAATGTAATACTTTTACTTCCGTCAATAAATCAACATTGTATTCTATAAAAATGTACGTTTGGATGCAGTTAAAATAAAGGAAATGCATATGGGAACAATTTTACGGTAAATGAACGAAAATTCAGTACAACAGTCGGTTGGGCATCATGTGCTGTACAACAATTGATAAAAAGTGGAAACTAAGTGAAAAAGAAAGGCCAAAAAGGGCTAATAAATTGAAAAGAAAAACGTATTTTAATATCGGAAAAGAGAAGTGATTTTTCTGTATTAGTCATGCCTCGCTGCACAGTCCAATGTGCTTTAGATTTTTTGTAAACAATAAATAGACACACAAAATCCTGAAAATCAAAATAAAAAATCATCGATACAGCTACTGTAAGACTTTTCATTTTGAGTAAAGATCTTTAATCTATGAAATTATATTTGGTTCAGGTCAATATTGTGTAAATCTCGTTTCTCGTTTAGTTCTACATTGCGTTTTCGATATTTGATGGAGTCTTTTTAGGCGATTAAAACAACATTATCGAACGTGCTTTAAGCTATAAAAGTTGCTAAACACTTCGCAAGATTTACTGACTGAAAATATATGTCCATGAACTTGAATAACAATGGATTTGTATGTACGAACCTGGAGACATCCAGATGCCTGGTGCGATATATGCTATAATCGCACGATAATCCGTACAATCTTCATTGTAAAAAACATACTGCGCTGTGTAGCATAAGTGGAACGACTGGTACCTCCATTAATCATTTCTAAGATAAGAAATTACCAATATATTCCGCATATATGAGTTTCGAAGACACTAGACCGAATTCAATGTTCCGCGCTTAGCTCTTCCAAATTACGACAAGAACAAATTTCAGCGTTGCTTCTTGGATATATCTAAGGACGTTCTAATAAGCTATCTCGAGAACTAATCAACTGCAGTGCTACTTAGCTTTGCTTAAAGTGATGCACGAACCTCCAAGTTGCACGCCTGTGGCCTGAGTGACTAAAGCAGCTCGTTGGAAAATTGTCACTTGCTAGGCTGAATCTCGCTTATGCCAATACACTTCGTATGTTTTGAGTGCCAGGGAACTTCCGAACTTCAAACGAGGAAGGTCGCCAATGAGTTTGATTTTAGGTAATTAGCTAGAGACTAAGTTTCAACATGACGAGCTTACACTGAGATCATTTATTTTTGGAGTAAAAGAGACTACACTTATTATTTTCAGCTTGTAGCAACATATAGGCATGCAGCCGTATATTAGTGATCGACATAAATCGGGTCTTACATACTTCCTCAGGGTTTTGGTAACTTTTTTTATCGCCTTTGGCTGTTCCTCCACGGATTGTCGATTTATGACACCATATCTAGCCGAGGCTTTCTAGCTACGTATACCACCTGACAATATCTCGAATTATAACGAATACCGAAATCAGTTGAACTTTATTCGAAAATCGCAGTTCTCTGGTGCGTCGTTTTTTGGCTTTGTGTAGGTAACCAATAACGTGCAATAATTACGTTGTACCTCGAATATCCAAAGTTCTTACATTATAGGCGACAGAAATCAATTAACCGGGATCAACCTTTAGATATAATTAAATCGATAATTTATGTTTTATTTGTCACAGTTTTCTTTATTTCATTTAAAATGTAGACTTACAACAATTATTGCGCTCGTAAAAGGTCTTTATATTTGTTTTCACTTTAGCTGTATATTAGTTGTGATGGTTCAGTTTGATTCATTAGTTGTTTGGCGTCGCTGGTTCCACAATAAAATGTCCGCGTCAGGAACGTTGTATAAAAATCATCTATGTGAATGTAAAATGACTCAGTCAAGATACAATACGGCACTCTTCGATGCTATAGAACGTGAGTTAGACTCCAACCAAGTAACTTCTTCGTCCCGCTTCATAGACTTCATTTTAATGTAATACCCAAGAATATTTATCACGTTTAGTGGATCCCCCGCCTCAAATACTGCACTACCTACTTGCCACCACTTACTTTGCTATAGTTTTTTTTATAAAAACACACCTCTCAATCAGCTAATCAATCAATAAGCCAATCGCTTCGTTTATGCTGGCTACCTTTTTCGGTTGAGTTCAGAGCAGCTCTCGATAAAGGCAGCAAAAACAAAAGGCTACGAGGTCCTTTTACAGAAGACCAATGCCGACAGCAAAATACGACGGTTCTGCTTAGGCTCAATAAATGTCACTCATAAAAGTATGTACATAGTTGCATTCTTGTATTTACATAAACATGTCTTGTTTTAATAGTGTGTATAAAGATACCGCTACGGTAATAAACATCCATAGTCTACGGAATATCCGAAGTCTATTTTGAACGAAAATATGCATTTTTTGCGTTTTTCATCAGCTTAAATAAAAGGTACATCAACTTGAATTGAAGGTATCATATTTTGTTTGTAATAAATTTTTGCTCCTTTTCCTTTCATCATTTGTCCGACTGCCTGAGCTTGACTACTTATTAATCGCATTTATGATACGCAAAATACACAACCTGGGTTGCTGTGCTGCCTGCTCGTTTAATAATTTACAACAACGCCAGTAAATAAAAAAGATAAATCGCTTTACACTTGACTAACGAATTCCGTATAGACGTATGAATAAAATTTTCTGAAAATGAGTATCGTCATTGTTCTTGCTTGTGTTAATTACTTTTGATCTGACCATTTCGCGTTCGTAATGCTATCGAACGGCCTTAGTGGCTATTACAGACGAAACGCCGTTAAGAGGCAAAGTCACGTAAGAACCTGTTTCCTCTAGGTTTTCGTTCTTCCTGGAATTATATATTTTGCATTTTGGTGTGTTTTATTTTTACTGAAACGTTCTTTAAGTAAGTTCACGCCCACGAAGCGTAAAGGGTAAACACTTGTTTCAGGTTATGTCAATTTAGCAATACGTTTGTAAGCTTTTTTTCACTCAATTTGTTTGCCATTTGTAAAATGGCAAACTGCATTTTGCCTAATACTTGCGTGCTATTTTTTAAACTTAGCTTAGTTGTATACTTGGTCAGGTGGCATCTAATAATACCATTGATCCGATTTACACGATTTCTGTATAGAGAGATAGATTTATATACCCGATGACATTATATACAAATGGGACATAATAATAATAATAATACAAAGATTATATACATATTGTGCACTGAAATCATGTAGTGTTTACGGCAGTTGAGGATGGCTACTTCTTATATAACAATGTCACCAAGCGACTCGATGACTAAACCAGTCGATTCTAACGGCTATTTCAGCTAGCCATGCTCCCAACCACCCTGTAAAGCGACAAAAACTAGTTCTATAAATTTGCTAGATGAACACTTTATCTTAAGGGCGAAATTGCGCCTTTCTGACAGTTAGTCAAAAGTGCACGTTACAACCCTCCTTGACCATTGCTGCCAGCACAGCTCCTGAACCTTTCTTTGTATGTGTAAGTGAAAGTTGCAATGAATTTCTCAGCATGTCTCCTCAGCAACCGATATTCTTTCAAGAATCTCAATCAATTCGCTCGTGCTAGTCACTATATTAGGTTTTGTCTTAATTTCGATTGAGTCTGCTCCAAGCAACTCGTTCGGTTTGTGTCTCAGCTGCTGGAATTGGTTCGTCTTCTGGTCCGCATGATCCTGCCGATGATTCGAGCTATGGAGATCGCTTTTGTCACCGTTATGGCAAGCGTCGGTTGAGTCCACTTTTACGCGCACAAAGTCGGTTGCATTGCGATCAGTCTTCCTGATGACCGCAACGTCCTTTAGCTCTTTTGGGTCGATTTTTGTCGACACTCCGCCAGTCGTACGGTCACCTTCGCATTGGTCTCTAAAACATTCAAGGTCGCTTGCCTCATCGCTCGAGTGTATCTGAGCAGTTGTTGTGATGACGGTCAGGGGCGCAATAGCGCCACCGATGTTCTTTTTTTTCTGAGGACCTAATCTTGTGGACGAGCATATGCTCGGCGAACTCGCTCTGCCGCTTTCGGGACTGACAGCCCGCCTTGCTGCCGTTCCGGGGGCCATTTCCGACGAGGGGGTGATTGTTGATGAATAACCTAAATCCGAGTCATCTCCGGTGGGACGTTGCCGATAGTTGTTGCTTGCGTATCGGTATGGTGAGCTGAGAACGTTAGCTTCGTTGCCGTTAAACGAATTCAGTAAAAGATTGGCTTGTGCACCTAGCTGACCCTGTTGGCTGCCACCGCAGCCTAACTGTTCGACCTCTTGTTCCGAGGGGACGAAAAGCGGGACGTGTTGCTCCCTGGCGGCAGTGTAGGAGCCAGCGCTTCCAGAGCAGACAGCAAATTTGGCTACAAGAGCTAGTATGAGTAAAGCTGGCACTGTAAGACGGGAGGAACGAAATACACACACACACGCAAAATGATGATATTTTATCGTTAAGCGTAACATATGGCACCTGTTTGTAGCGGCTGTATAAATCATTCACAGATATTTTCGACGGCTGAATATTGCATTGGGTGAAACTGGGGTTAATTTCTCGCAGAAAAGAGCTCAGTTCTTTGAAATCGCTGAAAAATATCACAACTACGGTCAAGAGCATCTTTCCTTCAATGCGTTCATATGTAATGAAGGAACAAAAAAATTGTGTACTGTACTTACCTACGACAAGTATAGGTCCGAATCCTAAATCCGATGTATATTCGCTCCCTGAGTACATATTCAACTGGTCCTGTAACACGCAATAGCAGCGCCTGCAGTGTTAGTTCTGAAAGACAACTAGAGTATTTTCTAGATGGAGGAACAACATTTTACTAGAGCATTAGTTTTGTTTGTCAAGAGTGCTCTTCCAATTTCTACTGATACCCTGATGTGAATGCAACTAAATAGGGACGCTTGTTAGAGACACGCTTTCGGATTTTATTCCGATTTGCCTACAGCTGTGTAGAACAATTGCCACAGTCCAAATTTTTTAGAGTCCGCAAAGTTGGAAATCTGCACAAATCTTTTTGAATTTCGTGTCTTCTAATACGCATGATATATTTTTGAAAATTTTATCTGAGCAAGTGATTCATTGTTTTGTCCTATGGTTATGCGTCGTAAAAAATTGATCTTGCTGGTAGTACCTGTAGAGATGCCATAAAAGTATCGTAGGGTGAGGGGCCATTTACGAGTCCTCGATGGCAGTGTGTATGGACTGCGCAAAATGGATGTTCGAGAGGAACCCGAGCCAGATTAGAAACACACCACCCACACGCAGATGATTCTAAAATTTAACAAACCGCAATCACTAATAATAGCTGTGACATGAGAGTAAATTATTATTAAACTAGATAGAATAAAAATTTAGAATAATCGGGTGGCAATAGATCTCCGACCAATCCAATGAATTACCGAATTATCCTATATCGTTTCCTTTTGTAGCAGCATATTTCAAATTTCCCAAAAATCATTACGATTAGTGACCATACTAAGAAAATATGATCTTCAATTTTTATCAATTAGTACTCTTATTTATTATTACATACTAGAAATTCAACGAACCATAACACTCGCTTGCACTAGGCCTTATCGTGCAGTGTTCCGTAAAGCACTTTGGCGGAACACTCGGAGATCCCACCAGAGAGAAAAGCGTTGGAAGAAGAACCTCATGAGAGCGTAGCGTAGGAGCGCAAAGATCGAGTGAGCGGTCGGGCGTAGAACCACCGTCTCCACTTCCGAAGGAAGTGCATTGACCAGCACCATTTGTGGTGCGGGACCAGGCGCACTCACAAGGGCATTCCGGATCATCCTGGGCCATTCGGCGACAATTCAAGCAGCCTCTATCGTTCTGTCCGCATCATGAGCCACCAGATTCAGAGAACGTACAAGAAGTTAGTTCAACAAGAATACGTTTATTTTGTAAATCTTTTGTATTATACTTTTAAAGCAAGCGACGCAGTAGCTTATTTCAAAAATATAAGGTATATTTTCTATAATAATAAAAATAATAATAGTATTGAGTTATTCACAAAGTTGCTATATGAGGACTGAAAAGTGAAAAAAGCGTTCAAACAAAAGCCGAAAGAAAGACCACTCACAACTCCGCATGGCATAAAGGCGTGTCCACCTTCACAGGTCCTATTTACAAGTCCTATGAACACGTTGGAGCGGGGAACGGCCGATAGATGAAAGCGATGACACGGAAGATCACCCTGTATAGCATTTAACAGCGCATTTGACAGTGACATACGGAGTTCGTAAGTACGCTGCACTGTTCGGTCTGACGGGGATATACAGGCTGATTTCTTGGAGAAGTTTTTGAGGCTTAAAATTTCGTTGGCAATCACAGGCTCTTTATGCGCTATGTGCAGTTCTTCCATTGGGGTTTGCCACGACGGCTGTAAGGGAGTCGCATCCACGAGTGATGGATGAGACACAACGTAGCCTTTATGATCAATGATAAAGCAAGTGGTATCACCCCATGTGCTCGAACGTGCATCACACTCGGAAAATAAATCTCCTATTAACTTCCCCAGGTAGCCAACGTTTAGGTCCATTCCTATAACAGCAATAACACTGCCATCACGGATTAGCGCACGGCTCAAGGTAATAACTTGGCCGTACCCAGCAGCATCAAGGTAAGGTCCTGTTAGCACAACTCGATCCCTAAGTTCAGCTGCATGGGCGTACCACTCACGCATTGTCGGGTCGAACTTTTGCGGAATAATTGTCGCCGGCCACATCATCATCACTCCTTTAGCACTCGTAATATACCGTCGGATAACAAAGTCCAATGACGTATTAATATTCCAGTCCTTCGTAAGATAGGCCAGCAAACGAACTTCCTCTTTCACATGCGCTTTAACCATTCCAGGATTTGTCATCAGATTCGATAGGTCGAATAGATAGCGGCTGAGTTCATGTACGCTTTCTTTAGTTTCCTCGGTTGACTGTTGGGTAAATGGACTAGCAAAAGCCACAGCGCTCAAGAATATACCCGTAGCTTGCGTTGAAGACAGCTGACCTGAGTGAAGACATTTCGGCGCCTGCGGAGAAAGGTCTAGACGATGATACACTAGAGGGCGGCCTGCAATCTCTTTTGAGGAAATAGGGCTCTCGAGCGCTAAGACGTGTCGCCCTGTAGTTCGGTTGGCTACAAACACTGAAAAAGGCGTTCCTTCAACATTCTTCCACGAGTACTGGACTGAGTTCTCCTCGTTGAACAGATCAACGCGGGACCACCGAAAGATCCTAAGTGGTGGTAATTCTGGTTCGAGTGACGAGACGATTGGAGGAGCACCTTCTACGGCCACTGCCTTGCTTGGTACAAACATAGGGTGAGACATGACATGCCCTGTTTCCGCATTGAGAAGGAACGCATAGTGTTCTGGAGACTGTTCGGGCATCTGAAGATCCTCAACGAGGTAATGGAGGGGCACGTCGAATCCAAGCACCCCGTCAGGTACAGCTCGGTTCATGCCCATCAACTTTACAGGTAATGCAACCGTAACGAGCAATTGTCGGCTAATTGGATCAAACCAAGGTGAAGAGTAATTCATGGGTGGAAAAAGATCGGGCGGAGGAAAGGCCTCCACGAAACGGCCTGCCGTCGATATAAGCACGTCCGTCGAGTTGACCACAAACGCCTTTCCTCTGTAGTGCCAGAAAAAACAGAGATAAGAACTTCAGTTAAATTCATGGAAAAAATTAATGAACCCAAGGTTTTAGCCGCACCAAGCGACATATTTCCTTCACTATGCTTTAATACGAGCAATAAAGCAATATATGTCGATCGAAAAAAAGTCCGCAGGTAGAGAGCTAACTTCTTTTCTCAAGTGCCATCTACCACCCTAATAAATATATTTTTTATAAATAGTTTGTGGATGTCGGGTATACGTTTACTCTGAAGCTTGACTTAGTGCTGTCACTACCTTAGAGTTCCCGTTAGGTCAATAGGTGTAGCTGCTATGGCCTCAAGGAAATCCCTTGCAAAAACGATTCTCCTCCGGGGATCTCCAAGCATGTAAGTGTTGATTACAACTCGATGGCGCTTAAGTTCCCGCCTTCGCAGCATAACCAGGTCTAAGATATTCTAAAAGACCACAATGGAAAAATATTATTAGATATAGACGTTAAAAAAACGCTGAAAAATGAAGAAAGAGTAAACCAGACTGAGTTGATAACCATTTTGTTTTTTTGGAAAGCTCGTGACGGAATAATGGAACCCACCGCAAATTAACGTCGAACATGCAAACTAAGAGCACCTTTTTGTCGTTAAGATGCGAGAATTTTCCCATTGATATGAGGGCAATTAGTGCGTCATTGTATTCGTCCTCACTGGATGGTGTCTTCCACAGAAGGTCAAACGCCATTGAGAGTGCTGACTTATGATTTGTCGTATCTGTAAAGTGATAGCAAAGAATTAATTTTAACTACACGGATTTTCACAAGATCAGAATGAAGTTAATTGTCTATATAATGACGGCTCTAACCATACAACAATGATCAAGATGTTTTTTCCGACATGATACCGCGGAATACAAAAATATTTGCGATGTGAGATACAATAACTTTAGAAGGGAGTTTAGCTGTATATAACTTCTTACATAGGATAAAGGCTTCGGATCATAGAATCGCACCTTGTCAAATCTAGAAGGCTAGAATATCACAAAGTTCAATACACTTAGACAACAAATCTTTATTAAGTTCACATTGCTCAATCACATTAGTATGACGTACTGCTGTACGACATTTCATTGTAAATATACTCGTGTGCCCTCTTCAGTTCAATCAAAAGGTCTTAATCGTTTATCTGCAGCTTAAAAGCATAAAGGTACTGGGACAATTAGCACATTATTACGAAACATAATCCAAACGGTAGCGATTTGTTTGTCACTATTGGTTAACCCTCGAGCAATAGTTTGTTTAATCATTTATATTTGAATCTAGACAATGGTGACTATCAGCAACTCATCTGTCTAATCACACATTTCTGTTTAGTTACACTCATTATAGTACTGAATTATTCATATACGAGTCAAGCGAAACGGCGCTATTAGTCTTATTTGCAAAAATGATTTACTGCTGATTATTGCTGAAAAACAAAACACTACATGCTTATCGCTGAGTACGATTTTGGATTCCTATAAAATAGATTACGATTACCTATCCTGAGGAGCTATGTACCCGATTACTAGGCTCAACGAGCGTGGTTTGCTTTATGATTATCACTCTTATTTCCCTACGCTCTTAGTGCTGTCTTCCTTTGCGCGGTGTATTTATCACGGTGATTTTCTTCTTCGTTGAAAAAACTGCCCGGGTCCGTGACGTGAAGAGTCTCTTTAAGATAAATGCCATCCTTAAAGACAATGAATTTTGACGAACAGCTATGGAAGGCAGAGGGTCGACCGTGCCAACTCGCGCAGTAGCGTAGAGTAGCGTAGAGAGTCATAAGGCACCGTCCGTTGTTAGACAGTCCTGCAGTACATAAGTGGACCTGCTGTACAGGCTATCAGACTCAACAACGAGGCCAATTATCTCAACAAGCTGTCTCTCTTGCCAGCCTACTAGAAAGCGACGAAAAAACTGTGGTCGTCAACGGAGCCAGAGACGGTCTCGTTGCAGTGGCAACATGATCAAATTACTGATCGTTACCTGCCTCTTCGTCTTCTTATTCTCCCTCTCATCGAACGAAGAGCGTGAAGACCAAGATGTGTGTTTGTTGGTATAGCGGAAGCATTAGATAGGACAGGCTAAATGACCGTTTGTTACTCGTGGTCAGTCTAGATAATGCAAAATCCTATGAAACTATTTGGGGAGATGCAGCTGACAAACAGCGCATGCATTTAACGAGTACAATGTGCGCTGACGATGACAATACATTTCTTTGGTCATAAGGTCGATTGTATCAGCATTTATATATATACATATATATGCAAGCAATATTTGATTAATTTAATTTTCTATTACAGTTACAGCGGTCTATATCCGCCTTCTCGTAAAATGTTAGCCGAAAGTAAGACCTAAAATGGGACCACAGGAAGCACATGATTGCATCAATCCTTACTATCGTTAACATTAACGATAGCCGACGAGGGTTGCCAAGCAGGTGAGTAATGGGTTAGTGGAGCTTAGTGAAAAAAGAAACAGTGAAACAGAAAGACGAGCTTACTGTTTGGTTCGTAAATAGTATCCTGTAGTTGCAGTGCTCATCAGCCTCAGAGCTTTACCTTATCGTACAATTTCGCATTTTAAAGGTGACCTCCAACTGATAGGCAGTCGGATACGGATTCCAATATTTATAAGTAATCTACTCACTTCCTTCCAGTTTTATGCCATCGACGAAATCGAGCATTCGATGTATCGTTTCATCACGTGCATAAACTAAGTTATGACACCCAGGTGCGAGTGTAGCCTCATGCGCCATAGCAATCACGGCGATCCTGTCTTGAGGGCTCATGTTTTGAATAAAGAACCGCGTTACTGCCTGTCATGAAAACAAATCCATCGATTGCCAATACATCGTATTGTCAGTTCAGTGCAAATATTTTTTCGGTATCCAAAGTCAGGCACCAACTCACTCTATAATACCATATGCAAAAGTTAACTCATTGTATTATCTGGGATTCGCCAGGTAGATTTGATCTTTTAGTTCGATAAATTTACATTAATTCATTCCAGTGTGATACGAACCTTTCCGACGTCAAGTTGCGTTTGGCCCAGGTATCCTCCATGATCAACGATGACGACGACTAATTTGGATCGTGGCCGAACTCCTCGCGTATAAGACACTCTGTATAAAACGCGCATGTGCAAGAAATTGACAGGATGTGAGATTGTATATCGTGTAATTTTGACACGTAATATATATATATATATATATATAATCTCAACTGTGACAATAAAAATAAGTATTTTAATTTCAACAAACCTGTGTCTTGTCACGTCCCCACAAAAGCTACCCGCCTGGGCAGGGTATTCGATATGAGTTAGTTGAGAAATGAAGAATTGCCACCGGGCAGCTGGGACCGCAGAGCCAATACGTTCGAAAATAGGAGTCAAATCATGAAAAGGCTCAGGGTCACGACTCGGACTGCAGCTGGCGTTGAACAACACCTGTTCAGACAAACAGAAACTTATTCACTCTTAGGACGCTACTTGTAGACCCCCTAGGCCATTCTGTTTACTTCTAACCTTTTTTCATAAATTTTGGGTAATGTTGGTAGCACTAATACGTCATTGCAACCAGATCTAAAATCATAATGTAAACTTGCTAACTTAATTCCAATTCGAATATCAACTTTGTTCGAGGGCAAACTAGCAAACTAGAAGCTCACTCAAGCGTTGAAAACAAACTGCACTTACTTCGGTATTGAGGAGTGGATCGAGAGATCCATGCATATCATGTACATCGAGGTCACAACAGAATTTCGGTCGCAAGTCAATTCGTCTAGGGGTTTGCTGCATCAAGTCCCGAATACCCTGTGACCCATCCGTCAACGCCTGTTGAAATGAACAATAAGCGTTAATACAATCAAAACATTGCTTGTTATTGAAAATTATCATCCACAAACCGTAATTTTCAGTGGTCTTCGTGATCAATTTTATTTATATGAAAAGCCCGTTGACAGCGAAAGACGTTAGACTTTCAGTAATGAGTTGCGTATACTGTCAACGTACCTTGGCCAGATCTCGATGTTTCTTCCGGAGAGCCCCATGAACTCTGGAGAGTATTTCGTCTCGACTAAAACGTAGGGGCGCAAACGATAATCTATCCAAATTTGCCTGAAATTCCACGAAAATTACACGACATTTTAGATCTAATGCAAGCAACGGGCTTTATTTAACTGTCAACCGACCTCAAGCAGACTTTCCGCTTCTGTTCTATTTTCTCTATATCCGTGCCCCTAAAAGTGCGCGTAAATCCCCCTGTTCCTATTAGCAACTATGCCTATCTAATATGTTTTACTACCATGGAGGGTACAAAATACTTTCGATTAGTGCGTACATTACTCGCGCATCTGCTTGATATGATTTTAAAAATTGTGCGAATCCGAAATAATCTAAAATTTTATCGAAGACCGACATGTACGAATAAAACTAATGGCCGCCTTGTTTTTAACCAACTAGCAATGACAGCTCATTCTAGTTAGAAACAACATTGTTTAAACAAGGTGGCATTAAAAAAACTGAATATTGCAGAGAGTATGGACAAGAACATGCATGTTTTTTCTGTTACATATATCTAATTTTTTATTTTTAAATATGTATATCTTTACGAATATTTCATTTTATGGATATCTCATTGTATACCTCACTGCGATATCTTTTATATTTATTTTATGAATAATTATATATTTTAATCTGTCACGTCCACAATAAACAATTGAAGTTCGGATAGTCTCTAAACAGGGACCCCTACTCATGGCAATGTTTAGACTTCACGATTATCTGACCTAAAGTATCGTTAAAAGAAACTGTTTGTAGCACGATAAACCATCTACTAAAGCTGCAAACCAACAATGGGCGAAAATATTCTTACACGAAAATAAGTCTCGTCGGAAATCAGTCTCGACTACTATCGAGTATTTATCGAGAACCTTAGAATGCAATCCTAAGACACCATGTACAAGATGAAAAATTGTCATCTTTTTTAAAGGGACAGTAAGCACTTCACTACATACTATGGAGTTTTACTAAGATAAGAAGTATATATTTCCTCCACGAGTACCATCAATAATACCTTTTCTCTTCATACATCGATCGATCGATATTCGATGATCTGTTCAAATCGTACCATTCTATAGATTATAGGCACTAGCAAATCTACTTGTTAGGTACTTATCGATGCCTGGCTGCTAACAGCATGATATGATGTCAGTTGTCTTTATAGAGAGTAGAACGGGTCAACTGTAGCCGTAGGTGAATTGATAGTCGATTGAATGGCCAAAAACATATCAACGACTTTCGCCTTACGATTGCAAACTTGCTCACGTATATGCATTCTAGCACTGACGCATCATTATTTATACAGGACCACGTTTCTATACTTTTTTCCACAATCAATCGGCAGCAATCCATGATGAAGTGCTCCAACTGAAAGAAGTGGCAGCCAAACAAAAGCAGCCATGCTGACAAGTGGAGGAGGCTCAAACTACGAGAAACGTCTGAAAGAAAAGGCTAAGTAGAGCTATCATATATTGGGAAGCAGCACCATCCGGTACAGAAAAGATAGACAGCTACACACACGCCCGTTCAGTTGAAGAAAGGCAGAGATACCAAGGAGTGATTAGAGAAGCGTGCAGAGTTAGAGTATATCGACAAGATCACCATTGACTCCCTCTGGGTGCTTTGAGTTCCATCCAATGCCTCCCATCCCCGATAATGAAATGGCCGTGGTTGTGTGGTGCTCTGGGCAGAGGCAGAGAGTGATGACGATAGCAACGCAACACGGGTAAAATGCTTGGCCTCTTGATACTTTCGGGAGCACGAAATGTGAGTAGGCAGGAATGTCCATTTTTATAATCATTGAAACTAGCCTAACGAGCTCTTGTACAAACCCTGGAGACAAAGAAAAGTGGAGGACGATGATGTTTACTCAATACTAACACTAATACAGCTAATCTTTAGATAGCCGCATCCCTTCGAGCAGGCCCACGCGATCTACACTGATCAAATCAAAATAAAGAAAAAGAAAACTTTAATATTAGTGGCCTTATATATATATATATATATATATATATATA
>MNPL01005047.1:5941-28495 GCA_002081605.1 Tropilaelaps mercedesae
GCACCGGAAGACGTTCAGTTTGGCGCCAAATTTATGTCACCCCACCCACGCCTTAGAAGGAAGCCGTGAAGCCGTACGATGGCAACAGTAGTGACGATGCTTGTGGCAGGCAAAGGACAGGAGGAGGGGATGGAGGGTACGTTAGCTAACAGCAGCTATCTGCCCTACCGTCGGCTTCCAGTGGCAGCTGTAGCAGCATGATTATAGCTTTTGCTTCGTTGTAGAAGAAGCAGCAGTCCCTCCAGGAAACGAGCTAGCAACCCCGACTTCGCTGCCCTCGTCTCAGAGCGATAGCGACCCCACAAGGGTCCGTTCCAAGCGATTTACGACTGCGAGATCGTAGCGGATCGCTGTCGTCGTCGCAGGGTACGTGGCGTGGTCCCACAACGAATGACCGCTGTGACTGCTTCGGCTGCCAAAGGGAGTCAAACGAACAGGTGAAGTAGAAGTAGTTTGGTAGTGAGGCTAGTTATAGTCGCGTTAGGTACTGGAAGAGTCTAGAAACGCGTTTAGGGAAGAAATCAGACGCACTAGCACACAGACAGATTTAATCAGACACGAACAATCTTAGCCTGTTAATCGTAGCGTACTGGTCTCGTATTGTGAAAATAGTTACTATCGTCAGGAGCCAAAGATTAGTAATTTCATGTATTCCAAAATGAGACGATATTCTCTGGTGTTGAGTTAAAACGAAGATGCAGTTGTGGTGATAGCAACAATCTTCGACATCGCGGACTGGATACGCATTATTACCCATAAATAAAAAATGTAGGCTCATTTTTATCTTTTTCCCTTCTATAACAAGCCCCGATCTTATCTTCTGGTGTTTTTTTGGTGGAGTTTATTGGATATCCTCTGGTGCACACGTGCATTGGCATGAGCCATAGATGGGGCTATGTGAAGAGATCCTCAACTAGCGTGAATAAGAAGGATAAGACTATTAGACATGACACTGTAGATAGCGCTGTAGGGTAACTGGAGTCTCGGTCTCACACCATACCACAGAGTACATACTTCATACATGCATGTACATGTTTCATCCGAATTGTATTTATTTGAAATTGTTGCTCTACTCTAATTTTTAGATCTCATTGAAGTGAATTTTTCTACAGACAGTTTTCGCAACTAAAACGCAACTAAACGGGAAACCTTAGGAGAAACTTCAAGACGACGTTTCTCACAAAGGTAATTAATGAAAACCTGCATAGGTCTTTTCCAACTCAAATACAATTGTACGGTGTTAAATACAATGTAAAAGGTAAAACCGAATATATTGATTATAAATGCACGGTCCATTAGTATATAGGTGCTGCAGAGCAAAATTGTGAAGAGGAGGCCAGCGACTATAAACTCGTCGACGCTGCCTTCAGCTCGCTGTAAAATGGATCTAAAATACGATGGCAGTCGGCCGTTCCTGCCTTTCGGTCCGTTCGTAGTAAAAGTGACAATAGCCAGATACGTCGTGCAATGTATTTGCGTCTTAGAAAGCGCTGCCCTTCCAGTTCCCTTAGGCTTCACCCTTAGTCTTCTCACGGTCGACGAGCGCAAGTATCTTATACTATCGTAGTTTGTGGGCCACGTAGCCAATGACACTAAATCCTAAACCTGCGTTTTTTCGTTCAGAGATATTCGAGAGAAACCACTAATGGTGCCGCGTTTCGCCCATTCCCTGTTGCAATAAACCCACATTCAAGTTAAGCTTTAGTTAGGGCACACCGCCGCAAAGGCAGTTGTATAAAGAGGACGACCACTCTCTGATGTAGCTGTTCATCTCAGGTTCCTAAAACAGCACTGTCTTCCGGGCGATAACTGTTATAAGTATCAAATTCGAGCGCCGCATCTAAAATTATCTAATTGAGTTACTTGTCTAAATTACCACACTGTGAAAAATGCCGACGACCCGGGTTTCGCCGAAGGAAGGTTCCACCTATCAGCAAACATCACAGTCATAATAAAGCCTCTCTGCAGCAAAGGTGTGAAATCCACTGCTAACGTTTTGTGAAGCAAAAATTTGGCTCCTGAAGGATAAAAATTTATAATGGTGCAAATGCCGTCACAACGCCAAAATTTCAGAAACAATAAAGCTTTATAGCTTTATATAAGGCCTTAAGAATTGCTTTAGGTTGTGCAGCTTTATTGATGCTCAACTCCAGTTGTGTAGTACATCATGACACGAACAAAAAGGGCATCACAGCCTTTTTAGTTAGTTTCAAATAATTTAGTCTTGTTCTGTTTGCATATTATTATCTTCTGTCGTGATGAAGGTAGCACGTTTGCTGAAGTCAATACACATAAACGAGTAAGAAATTTTTTGTGGCAATTTTTCTTATATTTACTAGAAGATAAATTTAAAATATTGTTCAGTGTCTTGTTAAGAGTGCTATTATACATATCCCTTATTCTTTTAAAGATTGAAGTTGAATTTATGTTCTCTTTACACTTATACAGCTATGAGTTCTCAGACCAAGGCCTTCACTTATCAATTATCAGTTGAATTTAAACGTAAGTTCGACCGTAAACTCATACCTAAGTAATATCTGCTTTTCAACCTAGGCTATCTTCCCACTTAGATGTTTTGCGCCACATTATATTCGAATCCTGCCAACTCACCGGAGGAGGGTGGCGCAGAAAACAAGTCAATGGTGAGAGCCGTTGCACGTAGACAATATGTTCGACTCGCTTTTTCTTTCTTTAGATCGATTAATAATGGAATTGCTCAAGCATCTCGGGTTACCGTCATCGTTCGTCGATCTACGATGCTAGGCTACCAGACACCTTATTTGGAGCCTCTTGGAAATTTCAATGAGAGCGATTGGCGGCACAAAACATATCAGATACCCGATGTCAACCGACTGACTTTGAGGATAGATATGGGGAAACGGTTCGTAGAACGAAGTGGCTTGGGTCACTTACTCGTTTAGTTCTTCGACACTCGTCAGCTCGCTTGATTTTGTGGATAATTTTTGGTACTGTCACACATTGTGCCAGTTTCGCACTGCTGAGCAACAAAAACAACAAGCGTGTTGTTTGGTAGAGTCATTATTCCGTTAACCGCAATTTAAGCAGCTGATATAATTGATTAATTTATTAGTACATCTAGCTTGCACAAGCGTTGTGTGTGAGAATTACGGAAATATTCATGTTGTCAATAAATATTGCTGTGTAAATGTTTTCGTATGTATATAGACAAAAAATCAATAGACGGAAATTTTAAGGCAATATTAGCTGGATGAGTATTATCTTAAGCAACCTAATTTAAGTAACGATGTCGGAATTACCTCTTGCCAAAGCAGCAATGTTAGGTGTCTGCGTATTACGCCACACCACTGATCTCAAATAACTTACAGGTCTCTCTTCTAGACTATGCATTTTACCTTTCTAAAAGTTAGAATAGCAAAATACATACACGTTTGTTACAAGTTACTGACAAGAAATGTATCTACCTGATGACGCAGTTACAGTGATACACTTCAGAGTGGCACAGGAGCCACATCTATCATTACGAATGCCTGTGTGGCGAATGATGCCTATTTTATAATAACTAGTAAAAACTTCGAAGCTCACTATCACCCGTGTTACAGGGGGGATCACTCACGCATATATGCTTATATATTTGCCTATATAGAAATAAATCTTAGCTGTAAGTAACAAATGTAAAATTAAGTAGCCCGGCGTAAAATTGCCTAGAGGGGCTTGGTAACTCAGAGAGAGTATCTAAGTACCACTACTAGTTCATACGTGTCGAAGTCACTGCAAGCTCGACTAACTAGCCGTTTTTAACTTACGGTGCTTAACCTGTGAGATAACTCACAAATACCGACGTTATAGAAAGCTGAAATGAGTACATTATTCCACCTTTGATTTTAGCGGTTCTAAATGCCATTTCAATTTTTTAGTGGTCTAGCTGACTTCCAAAAAAGAACACCGGGTACGACGTTAAAGGTAAACTCATCTGTCCGTGTCTGTCGTACTCCCACAGGGCGAAGGCAGCCAACTCTATTAATGTATTCGTAAGTACAGATGGAGATTATTTGTTCCTTAAGTAGTTGCAACCAGCGGTCATATGAATTAAGTGCCCGCATTAAATTTACTGCATTTCTGCGGACAAAAAATTCAATAAACTAAGCTAAAAACTGTCTCGAGAAATTGCTTCTATCAGGTGTTCGAATATGTATTTAAAAAATCCAATCGAAAACACATCCACCTAAACGATCAACACAGTCTCCAAGAAACCTCCTTCTTTGGCTGGCTTTAGTCAAGGTTTCTCGCAGTCCTATCTCTTTATCAATTGAGTTGTGGAGTAATCCGCACATTTCTACATGCCTATTTCTGACTTTTTAGACTTCGACTTAACACTCAGACTTATACGAAGAACGATTGGGTATTGAAGCCCGCCAGTCATAAAGCTGATCTACCTATGGAACCTTGCGTGGTCAACTGACCAAAAGAGTACGACAAAGCGACAATCTAAATAATCTCAACACTTTTTAACAATACAGTTTCCATTGGATAAATTTAGTGTGTGTTTAGAAGAAAATATCCCGATGTCTGTCTGAGGATCAAATTTTGTTGGCTGCGGACATTTAACGCACGGTCTCCTTTTTTTTACTGACACCCTTCCGGTCGTGTGCAACGTCCGCTTACGGGATCGTACAGGTTGAACGACAGCGAATGGTGCGCCTCAGTGAACACGAGCGCCTCTGTAGCCTTCATGTAGCGACATGGCGCCTGTAGAGGCAGTGACTATGACAGATTATGCAACGAATCTCAATGCAGCGAAAAACAGGATGAAAATTCATAAGGAAAGCAGATACGACAAGTGACCGGATATGGATATCGGATTTGATAGAGAGGCTGAGGAAACGAAGTTTTTTTTTAAAGTAGGGAATAAAAACAAGATGTGATGACATTACGTTTCAATTGGTGTATTTACTGTAGCTTGTTCTCCTTTAACGAACTAACCATGGCACAAGAAGTGTATTGTTGTGCTGCGAATTGCTCGTTGTGCTGAATGTAGATGTTTATATAAAACATCAACAGATTAACATTTTATACAAAAGATAGTCCACAACCAGCTTCGACCAAGCTTGTCGCATGCGTGCTACCACTTCGTTAAAATGATCCGCTTTGACAAGGACGACCCTTTAAATGTAGCGAATTAGACTTAGCAATTGCTGGACTATCCGATAAAGTGGATAGTTTGCCTAGCGGTTGTTATGACAGGCAGGGGGGAATCCTTGCTCGTAGAGCTCCGAGCCAAATAAGTTTAAAAAACAATGTGAGTAAAATATTATGATTTTAACAAGAGCTGAGACGTTGAGGCGCACTTGCTTTCCACTGTTGAATAGCCTGCATGTATGGTGCAATGACTGCGTATATTAATATACATCCTTTTATGGTTTGAATTCGAGACTCAATTATTTACAGCACCAAACTGGATAAAATTAAAAATACCCAAACGCCTCATAACAACACAAGACTACGTTTATGAGGTGTTGCTTCAAAATTATTTACTACGTTCCCAAATACAATATTTATACTAAATTACACATACTCAAATAGAGTGAGTTTAGAGTCTATGCGTGACCACGTGTATGGGCTCGCAGGTTTACCTGTCGTATAAAGGTTTCAGCCAAAAAAAGTTCTTGGAAGCAGAAAGAAGAGAAAAGGTATGATTACAGTTACCTTCCACAATTGCATTGCCCGTTTGCCCCTCCTGTTTCCAGAGCGATTGGCCGCGGAAGGAATTCGTTCCTTGCGATGCTCTTCCTCTACAGCCTCAGGGCGTCTCAAGAAAAAAGCGGAGGAGAGGCATGGTCGAACACCTACGCCCTCTTGTTACAGGTTAGAATACAGAAACGCAATAGGAAGAGTGGAATAGGTAAAAAAGACGGCCGTAGTGGAGCCAACTCTTCTATTGTATCAATAACAGCATCAACAGAAGCAGCAGCAAGAGCACTGTTTCGAACGAGCACAGCTATCATCGAACAACCGCTTCGCTGTCTTTCCCCTGATTCCTAGACTTGCCCCAGCTCCTCTCCATAAGCAAAAGCAGCCTCCCGTTTCGCCTTTAGCACGATGGCTCTGATGCTGCTGCTGATGGTGATGATATAAGAATCTGAAGGACCACATAAAATACGAGCCAAGAGAGCGAATGAGTGAACAATCATCTGCGATTCCCTTGGCTTAGCCTTGCACGGAAACCCAGTTACAAACGGCAGCGCTAAAGAAAGCGGATAGGGAAAAAGCAAGGCGTGCGAAATAGCGGTAATATTTACACATACACATAGGAGCTACAAAAATAGACGGACTTCATGTATGTATGTGTGTTGTGAATGCGGAGGAAGGTTTTGCAGGCATGGACGTGTTGGCGATGGACAAGAAGCTGTTGGGTCGGCGGAGTACTCAGTCTGGGCTAGCAGTCTGAGTAACGGTGCAAGGGCAGCAGAGCCAGAACGAACTATCTTGCCGCAGAAAGGAAAAGGGTAGGGCACCACACCCTTGCTTTGCCACTCTCCCCAAGACGACCACTCACAGCGAATGGTAGCTAGATCTTGCAATAAGTTCGCGCTGTCAAGGAGCGGCTTGCAGTTAGACCCCATTGTGTCAAAGGGGACAGGAACAGTTGAAAGCCGCAAGCCAGTAAATAACGAGGGAGTGGGTGGCAAAAGAACAAAGGTTAAGGACATAATGGGAAACCTTAATGTAAGTGGCACAAATGCTAACGCCGATCACCAGCTTTATAGAGCTATCAAAGGGCCGATGCATTCTCGTCCGCTAATACTTACGCAACGATGAACCAAATTAAATTCATTCCAATGTCTAAATCCACATATAGAGTTAATAAAGCTCTCAACATTGGTTTTTGTCTAGATTATGATGAAAGTTAACATCTTCCAAAAAATGTACGAGTAAATCGCTTCCTAGGGTAAACGATATTCATGTTCCGAAGATGCAAGATCGATAGATGCGGTCGTGATAGACCTTAAAACTGGAGCTGGTGCGACGAGTAGAGCCGTAGTTGTAGAGACCTAAAGAGAGGTGTGGTAGTAAAAGAAACAGATGAAAGTTAGTTATTTGTGGCGGAAGAAGAAGACAGGTGGAACAGTCAGCAGAACAGAGGAAACGAATGAGCAGACTGCAGTACGTGGATCAGGCGAAGTGCAGCAGACGATAAGAGAAGGTGTATGTGGCCCTAATGAAGCCTCGGAACTGAAAGAAAGGACAAGAGGCGCTGGTGGGACGTTGTGGTATGTTGAAATATTGAACGAAACTGACAGACCTAGAAGGTACTCAAACAAAGCGAAAATACACATCAAGGTCTGTTCAGCCGTGCCGTATGCATCGATACGTGTGATGGGCGAAAGTATCCCCTAGATTAAAATTGTCAACAAAGCTTATGTCTTCTAATACTATATTTGAAGTGTCGGTAACGAGTCATGACATTATTACTTTCTTTTTTTGTCTTTATACAGGCTGACTGACCGAGCGACAACTACAAGACCCGTTATATCATTATAAGGAAAGCTCAATATTCACATGTATTCTTATGTCGTTAACAGTTTTTTGCGCGACCCATTTAGGTCTTATTTTTCTCATTTTGCTCATTTTTTGTCTAGTGAACCTGTGTTTGTGTAAATGGTAGCGGTCGTCGTACTTACAAATTGATCAATAACGTAATGAATTAACTCATAACTATAAAATGTCCCGTTTGAATTTCACAGGAATTAGTTCTAAGTTCTAGTTTAGGTTGATAACTAATTTTATAAAATATATTGCGTTTGGCGATCAGGACCGCACTTTAAAGAAAATTTTAATGCACAAGTATACGACTGGTAAGCCTCCATTACTTTAAAGCTATCAACAAGTCATTAATCTTTTCCCTACAAGCCCAGTTATGGCAGATAGTAGATTATCTCCTGTACGAAAAACAGACTTGATTTACTTTAAGCGAACGACATGCTTATTAAAACTGTATCACCGGAACACGGACGTAAGTACAATACTTTAGAGATCTGTATCGTCGAAAAGATGTCACGTGGAAACGACAAATGCAGCAAGGCGGTAAAAGGGGGATAAACTACAAAAAGCACACAAGGCTCCAGGAAGGAGTATTCTTCTATTGGTCTTTTGCACCAATTGGTAAGAGGACCTTTCGGATGACCCAGCTTTCCAAAGTTTGGTGAACGGTCGATCGCAGAGTCTAAGCTCCATATTCCTCTCTGCGACCCCTGGTAATTTCGAAAGAAATACGTCGTTAACTAGAAAAGCTGCAAGCTAATTTGGGTGAGATTGACACTCCAGGTGTAGCCGTTGTGTAATTGAGGAAGGTATTAGAACTTGAGTAGGAAAGGTGTAACTAGACATAGACACTTATTAACACCAGACAGTCGTCACCAGAGACTATTCTTTCTTCATTCATTTAAATGGTGAAAACGGCTTTGTGCTGCCAGATATCGGTTTATTTAGATTTATTTTGAATTAAACCAATATGCTTGCTTCAAAAGTAGCCATTTTTTCATCATAAATGATCTTATTGAGCAAATTGGGTTTAGATGACACTTTCCCTTACAATTTTAGGGAGCGCTTCGATTTATGTACCGCGCTGGGTTCAAAACCGATAATTTAAAATTCAAGACGTTAGCATCACTACATTTTAACGACACATAACTATTTTTAGCTCGAGCTGGATGAGAAATGACTACCTTTTCCAAAAGTAGTTCTAACAAGATTGTACTTTTATAATTTGAAGTAAACATGTATGCCAATTATAGTTAATAAAAATAATAGCGCTAATTGTGTCAGTAACACTTAAACGTATTTCCTGAACAATCTTTACTCATACAATATATCTGTATTCACTGAAATAATCTCAACACATTTAGCGCCCGTAACTACAGAGTAAAGAGACTAAACATGTTTGAATACATCTCTTCCTGAGGATCAAAACCTTCCATGAGAATGTACACTTCTATGGTTGATTTTTTTATGGTGACATTTCTAACTAAGCTCCGGCTCGACACAGAGGTAACGGGCAGAAAGTTATAATTTCAGAGCGATGTTAAAGAAAATCAAGGAGGCTAAATTTTAGAGTTTTACTACCCGAAGCCAAAGACAGTTCTCGGAGATCAAGTTGTAAACGAAGGCCTTTTCTCCAGACTGGACCGTCGCCGAGTTTCAATCTCCGAGCAATTGCGAACGCTAACGGTTGTCTGTGCGCAAAGTCCTTTTTCTCCTCTTGTCACGGATGAAACGACCTGAAAACGGAGCGCTCACTCATATAGAGCTACCTAGCTTTGATGGCGGAGAAGTAAACGTGCAAGGATAAGGCGCGAAGAACCTGTCTTTATTTTGTCTACAAAATCTATATAAACAAATCCATTAGGCAGAGCGTACGTCAGAATGTTTTAAATTAGAGGGTACTGAATGTGCAACTGTTTACAATAACACTTGCATTACTTGTTGCGAAATGTTAGTGTAATCGCCAGAGCTACAATTTAAAATATCATAAAAAAAATGTGTGGAAGGCATTCATTGACTCGACTGTAGTTCCTCTTTTTTCGTGCTATATGCCTTTGCCTTTATCACATTGGTAGTTAGACACAACTTGCGTGATTTTTAAACATATTTTGTGGTAATATTGACAATAAGTTTTTTGAATAGTCCCTCTAGATTAACAAATTAACCATGTCTAGATAGAGTTTGAAATTATATTGAAACCCTGTGAGAAAAGTGTAAAAATGACAGACCCAATTTCAAGTTTTTGACATCACATTGAAGGATTCGGAACCACATTATTCAAACCAAATAGAACAACAAACAGCTGAGATTGCGAGAAAGGCAGGTATAAGGAATACCGGATGCCAGTAGTGCTGGCGCAGATGTCAAACTTTGGCGAGGATTACCCCAGTCTTCCATTGTTTCTCTACATGAACGTGATATGAGTCCTTGGAAACGGATTTGTTACTATAGTGCTGTATGCAGAACCTATCCCCCGTGTCACTACCCTCTTGCCTTACATGGCAATCCCCTATTGGAAAAGTCATAAAGATCTTGTGGCACGTTTTTCCTTTCATGGTATTTTCTCGACGAATAAAAAAGGAGTAAGTGAGGAAGGACAAGCCTACTATTGAAGAAAGCTTCGTCACTTAAGAAGCTCTGTCGATCAGACCGTTTGCGTGAGTTTGCAACTCCTGCAAAATGGCAGTTGTCTGCTCTCCCCAGTCTTCATCGCTTCCTCATAGGTCCGATTCTCTAGAATACGGCCCAGCTTCTGTAGTTCCAGCAATCACCTCTTAGTGTGACGAAGCTTGAAGGTCGCAGCAGACTGTGACCCGAACTGACTGGTTGATCCACCAACTTCGTTATGTAAGCCGAGAGACAGCGAGAAATTTGAGTTCTCGCGAGTTGTAAAGGAGTAAGTCTAGACAAGCGATGCAGCGCAGCGAAAGGGAAACGGGGATGTTGCAAGAACGCACCCGCTGCTTAGAGGAATGTCTGCGAGTGCCTGTTTAGCTTGTTAAACCACTGTAAAGTCCATATCTTTTACAGTTTGCCTCTCACAGACAGATGAGATATTGAAATCAAAGTGTAAATCCAACTTGTGCCAACTCAATTTTAAGTTATATGGGTGCACGTATGCTGATGGGATAAATTTTATTAATGACTAATTCCCGCAGAAATAGGTGGGAAATCATTTTAATCAAGACACTAATCTTTGTAAATATTGCGTTATGATGTAAGTAATTCCTTAACGAGTAGCTCTGCAAATACGGTTTGATAAGTGCTAAATATACACAGAAGGTCCAAAACATGATTCAACAATTTGATAAGCAATGTAGGATATTCCAAATATGTAAATTCTAGTTTACAGGTTTTTATTTGTCTTCCTGCAATATTAATTAGCTTTACTTTTTATATTAATATAACAAAACAGATAAATATCGCAATTCTTTGCGGAATAAGGAAGCACATCATGAACACCTCGTTCTCTGTATAAGCGTGTGTGCATGTGTGGTGAAAGCCAGTTGCGTTACGAGTTACATTACTCGACATACTATGATCCTACTGCCTCCCTTTTTGCCTATTCGATGTGAATACTCGTATTGAGACTTCAATGATGTGCCTCCGTTGTAGCGAAATGGGAGCTCCCGTTTGGATGACAGGTATAGTAGGCTCGAAGAGGAAAGAATAAATGTATATTCGCTTTATAGGCGCTGAATGGGTAAATGGAAAGCCCAGCATTGGTGATCCGCATCCATAAGTCGTTACTAACTGTGAATGCTCCGAATATGCGAAAGTTGTATCCATACTTTTTAACCTAAAATTGAAGACAGGTTTACACCTATTTATTTTGCACCTATATTTACTGTACTATAAATTGTACACCTATTTATTTTATAGAGAGATAATGCATATTTCATGATTTCATGATGTAGTACCAATATTTTACTCAGAATTAGCCTAAATTATTTAATATTTGCATATAGTGAGTGACACATGCAATTACTAATGTTAACTTTGTAATGACTCCGTAACACTGTAAGCTTCGAGGACCCGTTTATTACGTCACCACAGCGACGACAAACAAAAGTAAAAAGAAAGACACATTTTTGAGTGCGTGCACTTGATAGCTAGGTAAACACGCAATCCTTAGTATTAATCTTTCCTCCGTCCGATGACCTTTTTGGTCCTTCTCAACCTAACTCTTCATTTGCTCACCTTTTCTTCGTAATCTAATAAGTTAGCTTCAACCTAATCTAAGACAACCCAGAATAGCCTCAAGCATGAATATTGTAATTGTCGGTCCAGTTGGGACTTCCAATTTAACTCATTTTTTTCTCAAAACATTGGCCAAAGTTTTTACGTTTTGGTGTGTTTTATTTAAGGTCACCTCGAATGGAGGCCGCAGGTTTTGCCGAATGAGCTCCGTCACGCAATGCGGGCTTTTAAGCAGTAAGGTGCCAACGCAGATTAACAAAGTGCTTTGTGCTTGTCCAGATTAAGGCTTTCCAGATTAAGACTTTGTCATTGGCATTCTGCCGTTTGTCGGTTGTATTCTGCGCCTAAAGAGAGAGCCTCTTGAGAATTTAATATTTAAATAGAAAAAATGAATTATATGTTATAAGTTAACAATATATTTCAATGAAAAATGCATGAAAGTAAATATTTTACCTTTGGTTAAATTGCACTTCAAAGTACACAAAAAGCACTAATTTCCAAACACAATATGTAATACACAGGGAACAGCAAATTCATTTTCTTTTTATACCTAATTCCTAAGACTAAATTGAAGGTCATCTAAATTAATGTAATTATAAGATATGAATTCATCGCTATAAATACAACAGCAAAATTGTTTCAAGTACTGTATTTTTAAATGAAACAATATTAATTGCACTTTTATACATACATTAATTCTTCGCCCTATTCCGCTCCATTTAATTCCTGTTCTCATAGCGTTTCCTCGTACACTTGCGTTTCTTAGTTCTTCTGTGCATCGCACGTCTCCTAATCATTCCGCGACCGTTGCCCCGCACGTTTATTACAGAAAAAGCCTGGCCTGTAGAAACTCGGTGCCAAGTTTCCTTGGACTAACGTCTATCACGATGCTAACTTAGGTGCACCATACCAAGTTAATCTATATGCATTTATAGTAGGATAGTAATGAGGAAGGCTAGACATTCCGTTGATAAGAACTACACGTTTTCGATTCCCTATTTTTGCCCGTCAACCGGCTCTTACTTAAATAATATAAAATGGATGTTTATAGGACATTCAAGTGAATATGTTCGTAAGAGTGTGCTTTATATTGTTACTAATCTATACAATATAAATGTATAGCCGTGGTATACAATGCTCATACACGAACAACAGTGTGGTTCTGCTCAATAGTGCAGGGCAAGCATTCATGTGAAGTCCACGGGTCATAACCTTAATAGCGACATATTGGGCCGATATCTGTGGACAGCCAAGCCCTTTATCAATCCATCACAGTTTTATATTCTTCGCACGATCTATATTATACTTCGAAATGGCAGCGGGTTCGCCTATAATAACTGTATCAAGTGATCAGAGGTCAAAATCTGTGGAAATCACTGGCTATTATTGCCACATCTGCAGCGGATGAACAAGTGAGCCTGCAACGAAATTAATGCAGATCATAATGGAATCCTCCTATAGGAGAGATTTATGCAACCATATTATTGTTTTCTCATAAACCTACTTGGGACTAACGTATGAAGGGTAAAGCGTTTTCCATATTCAACTAGTGATGATAATGCTGTCACAATTACTATGGGGTAAACGGTTTTTGTGTGGCACTCTGAATTCGATGTATTGTACGACCAAATCGACATTACTTCGAAAACTTTGATTTTTTCCGAATATGAATCTTTCATATGGGACATAAATTTATTGCTTGATTATTTCATTACATCAGGAGACCAGAGAAAACAGGCAGAGAACTCTGGGCCAAAAGTATAATGACCGCTTGTATTGCCCGCAAATTGTCCTGCTTAGATATTCAAACATCAATTTCTAAGATATGTTCGTAGCTTTGCACTGACGTCATGTTCTTCGACCGCTTTTACAAGTTTTTTCCTCCTAACATTTTCCTTTTTTTATTGCCAAAAGAAGTGATTTTGTCCGCTCACGTTAAAATATGACTCTTGTATTTTCATAAACGCATGCTATAGAGAGTAATCATCCACATTATGGTAATCTCACCTTAGCATAGTACCAAATGACCCCAAAGATACCAGTACCTGACGCTGTTGATGTACCAAATTATATCGCATTCTCCTTAAATCTGGAATGTGCTTAGTTAGTAAAAAGCTAAGATATAACACTTGGAAACTTCTTCAGACGGCATTGTACTTAACTTATCGGCGCTATTCTATAATTATGTTCCAAACTGGCCTCAGAGCTAGAAGTCATTGGACTTGAGTAACATTTCGTCGATGTACGGCCAAATAATCTTTTCGCGGACCAACTTTGGGGTTACTTCGAAAATCTAAGCGACAGGCTGGACGCCAACGCCATTACGACAACCGTTGTTCATATGGTGGTCCAAAAGGCAAGCATTTACAACAACGCATTCCATACTAGTGTCTGCACAATGCGCTGGTCTGTTATTACACTAAATCTGTTTTAAGATCCTTCAAGACTACTTCGCGTAATACCTATTACAGATGGTTCTAAACTATCTTTTAGGGCTGACGATCAGCCAACATTTAACGTCCTCGGTACCGGTTTTTGCATTACTTCATAAGACGGACCCCGTAAATGTCAACGGACAATGGCGGCGATCGAACCCGTGCAACTACGTATCTTCTCAGGTCGCAATACACATGCGAATGCATCAGGCCACCAAGCTCGATCACAAAGATGGTCCTGCCACAACAGTACACGCTGTTCTATCCGTAGCTGAAAGGAGCCACAATCGAAATACGTTACTAAGGGCGCTAAATGCCACTAAAACAAATTTGTAGTGCCTCTGGAAAGGCTAATAGGTGATGGATAAGGTGAGCGTTGCGTAACTTGCTGGCGTCGCGGTGTAAAGAATCTACTTTGTTTGAACAAGGTGCCTGGGAATAGCTGATCATTGCTGAAAAACCGAAAATTTAACTGCAACGGCACAGGTCGTCCCGGAAGACCTAGGGTGTATTGCAGGGTGTAAAGAGCATCGTAAACGTGCAGCAAGTGAGCTGGACAGCCTAGATTTAGAGGCTTGGGGAAAAAGAAGAGACGACAGAATTATCCTTGGACAATGATAATAAAGCTGGTAATAGTGGCGACGATGGTGATAAGAAGAAAAACCAGTGGGTGTGATTAAACGAAGACCACATGTTACTCCTCGCGGGTTCAAGGCGCAGCTCGTTGATGCTATCAGACATGGTTGAAACTTGTTGAATGAGATAAAGATGATGATGCCATGTAATGTATAGTGCATATACCTGCTGTGAGAACTCTTTCGTGTATACTTCTTATAATTTTTGCATTTCAGGCAATATTAAATGCACAAAGAAATTCTGTTAAATTTGTTATATACCAGAACCCCGCCTTTACTAACTATGGTTATATAAACAGCGCTCATTCAGATTTTCCTATAAAAATTGGACATGACCCTAAAACATGTTTGACCAACTTTATTTGAATTGAGCACCGAATAATACGTTATCTGTTTCTTCATGTGACTGAAGGGGTGAAAACCGCATGTCATTTAAGGGTCCAATCCACCAAAATTGTACTGGTGGGCATTTGCTGATCATAGACGGCAGAAACGATTGTAATCTTCTTTTTTTTCTTTCTTCTCTTTATTTTTCTCCTCTCCCTGACTCTTAGGACGATTAGAGCCTAACGTCTCGCCTTTACCCCACCATCCATTCAGCCAATGCCATTGGTAAATTGAGTCGGTGATGAAACGAAGAACTAACCAGGCCGGCTTGGACAGAGTCTGGAAGGACTTGATCACCTCATTTGAACCTCTCGTTGGAAACTCAGATTGTCCATAGTGGCAAGCTATTTCACAATGAAAGACAGTTGTGATCATCTCAATAGACCCTTTGAGACCGTCCAGGAGTGGCTACTGAACACAACGACTTTAGGGTAGTTCATCAGATGAAGGCGGTGGTTTCCACTTGCCACTTCGTATCGCGCTCAGTAGATTTTGATGTAGTAATTTATGTAGAGACAAGAAAAAGGAGCACAAAAGTCTTGGTCAAATCAGTTCAATACGAAAACGCTCTAATCTAGATATAGCAGATGTTTGCCAATATTCTTACATATCTACTTAAGCACGCGCTTGAGTTGCGAGATATAATTTATTAGAAATTACAAGCCCACTCCAGCGCTAAGCTAGCGGGAGTAGTAAATAGGGACTTAACTCTTAAAAGCTAAGAAGCAAGTGTCTTTTTGAACAAAATCAGAACTATTGGTACTTTTCTGCTGGCCATGTCATGGTCAACGGTTTACATAAACATTAGAATAGCCAAAGGAGTTTTGCCTTGGAGGCGTAAAGCAACATTTCTCCATCCTAGACATTTTTTGAAATTCAACTTAACTAAAGTTCTCTAATCCAAGTTCTTTCATTGATGTCGGTCAACCTTTGTGTGAAACATCTCGCTAATTAAGACAATGATGATTCACAAATGCTTTGTTATTATATGGTATATCCACAAACGACACAGTTCAAGAACAAGGACTTCTACTTAGACGGTGAAATGCTATAACGAGCTCCCAAGTGAGTTAGGCTAGTGGTAAGCCTAGAAGCCACTTACAGTCAATATGTATGTTGCTTGAACGAATGACAGCCAATTCACACCGGCTCCCAGGCGGCACGGCCATACTTCGATAGAAAAAGAGTTCGATTGAGATTCTTGGTCAATACGCATTCGCAACTTTTGTGGTTGAAACAATAAATGTAAATATGAGAAAGTCACCCCCTTGACTTCGCTACCTTTAAGTAATTCGACGCCCCTATTTGCCAGTTTGCCTCCGTTCCGCTGCGGGGATCGCCGGGCTTTCTAACCTTTCTTCTGGGCTAACTTAACTTCAACTAATTTAGTTCCCTTTATTCGTTTGAATCTCTTAAGTGCAACTGTTTTCAGCCTTTATATTTTTGTAAACTAATATAGAACAGAAACCAAATTCTTCTAACGACTTATATTATAAAACGTTATTTTTACAATTAACCTGTTTTGGGCATACATGTATTATGGCTCGAACCTACACACATCAAATAATCCGCAAAAATGGTTTTACATAAACGGAACTTGCACGGTTGGAACCGGTCAAAATACGTGTGCGCCATGCTGCAAATCCGAGAGTGAAATCGCTTACTTAACAGCTGGTGTTATCATTGTTGTTGCTCTTGTTGTTAGCTATTGTCGCGACAATATCCAGTAGCACCGCCGGAACCGGCAGCAGCGTTAGCTGCCGTTGTTCGGAGCTCATTACAAATGTCAGTGTGTCCAAGCGTCTCTGAGTATCACTGTGTGCTGTGGATGTAAGCAACGTGGGTGTTGGCGAAACCGGACAATTTCTGCGCGGGCGGATGTTTGTGAAATGTGCCCGAGGCTTTTCGGTGTCGTCCGACAATGCGTCGGCAGTGGAACTGTTTCGCCTTCACTCCCCAGACTTGCTTCGTTTGGTGGGTTAGCTTGCGTTAGCGACTTGCTAGCTGTCGAGGCAAAGAGACAAAGAGACCAGACTGTCGCTATACAATACTGGATAATATCACAAACATTGCGATCGGTGCCTCAGGCCACAGAAATACAACCATCTACCCCGCCGCACCGGTGCGGTGTCCTCCTTTACCTCCCCAGAGTACACGCTAGCAAACATAGCAATGCGGGGTGGCCACATGCGAGACCACTTTCCCCTCTATTGGGTTCACGATGGCCTAGCCCCAACTGCTTTGTAATGAGCCAACATGAGAAGAGAACAACAAGCGGCGTTTAATCATGGCGCAAGAGAAGACACTAGCGATTATATCCTTTGAGAAAACACCCAATTTCTTTGAGTTCCCTTTATGTTTTTACATATTATTCTAAGGAAATTCATTATAAAAAATACTCATTAAACTGAAGCGATTGAACCCTTACTAAAATTTTAATTACATTAATTTGAATGATTTTATGAACGCAAATTGTTTCAGTGAAAACAAAGCTGATCTGCATTAGGTTATAATTTAATCATGACGAACCTTAAATATCCATTTAATTCCCACATGTAAAGGGTGCTTATGCGCATATAGGCTACGTTATAATCGTTTTGACTTCAAATTCAGTAGGGACAGTAAAAAACTTCAGCAAACTTAGATAGACTTAGACTGGCACGCGTCCGTTAAAATAGATAGATAAAATTTTCAACAAGATGTCCTATAATCGTTTCCTTCGTTAGATGGATCCCTTCATTTGGCTGTCCTGGTATAAAGATCACATTCGCTGCTTGTGGAGACTCGATGAGACTCTATTCCATCCTTGTTGCCTTCATTATAATTCACCCTGTGTGCCTTCCAGGACACCAAAAAACTGCATTTGTACAAGTGTCAGATCAGTCAAGTTCGCATTTTACAAATTACATAGTGAATGTATATATATGAATGTGCGAGCAAATGCATGTATGTGATAAATTCACGCATATAAATAAAGCACCCGGAGAGAGTGCGCGTCAGCCATGTTCAAAGCATGATACATGTTGCCCGAACCACCTATATCTAACCCTTTTTTCTTGAACACACACACACAACGCCACACAACCGACAGTAAAAGGATTCAATTAAGCAAAATTGCGGTGGCCACATGCAAGCTTACGCAGATTTCAGAACACAGCAACATAACCATATATATACAGAATGATACTTTTGAAGCAACTCTGAAGAAAAATTTGCGGAAGAATAACTTCGAATAATCTCAAAAGAGTAACTTCGAAATGTGTTTTTAAATTGTCATGGCTTCTAGATAGATACAAGATCTACACTAATAAGCGACCATATCTTTGAGTCAAAATAAATTATTGTTATTTGTAGGCAAATTATCTACTATATGGATTATCACTGGCAAATTCCTTGTAGCTCATACATTGTTTATTTGTCGTTCACTGGTAAGTTGTCGTAAGCCAAAAGGCTTACTTCTATCCTAAGTAGAAGACCAATTTAGCTCAAGTGTATATATTTATAATAGTTACTCTTCATTTCTTTGTTAATCTAAACATGTAGTCCTGTAGGAGACGTATGAGAGAAGTGAGAACCGTTCGTGTCTGTCGTTTCCCATTTGACCGGTTAGCCCTACTATACTTGTTACATTCGTTCTGACAGAAGAATTTTATTAATGTCTCGCGTCATATCCACAGGATCTTATAACACATGGGTAACTTTCAGCGTATCCTTCATGTGAAAGAGATTTCTATGCCCGTCTGATCACTATCGAGCGGGAAACAGTTTGCTGCCGAAGAATTGGATCTGTCCACTACAGGGTCGTCAGTAGGTTGGCGAACTGGACGTTCACTCGAGACCTGCACTCTAGCCAGCATCTTGGTATTCCGAGATTGCTTCCGTCGCCAACGGAGGTACGTTGGCAATGACGAGTGAGTGAAAGAATCGAGGGGCGAACCATCCTGGTGTAGATGGACGAAAGGAACGCGCAGCTTCCGTCCAGCATGCCAAGTAGCACTAGACAAGAAACGGCAGCAGCGGATACTGCAACGGTCTGCAGTTCCGAGTTGTAACTCTGGACATGTTCTGTACCCCCTGCCCCTCATGTTACGGCCTACACTACCGTAGGCAACTGGCTGAGAAGGAGCGGAAAGGATAAGGGAGAAGTGATGCGGCTAAGCAGCCAAGCAGAAGTTGTGTTAGAAGATCCTGTGTGTCGAATTGTAAGTTGTGTAATGTGTATGAGCAATGTGCATCGGTGTGCATTAGCGTATGGGAGTGCAGGTTTATGTATGTGGTAATACTCTGTTGGTAAACGTGCAGCATCATTCGCCTGACCGGTCCGGGACGAAATTCCTTTGGAGAAGGAGGAGATGAAAAGAAGGAAGAAGGAAACGAACAAAGGAAGGGGAGGAAGAAGAAGAGTGAGACAAAGGCAACGTTGTTAGCAATCAGTCCACTTCTCCGAGCGCAAACAGTGAACGACTACACTCGTTGATGGATGCTGCAACGGCCAACAAACACACTTCGCGTCATGAGCCCTACTACGCCGAAGTTCTTCGATTCTCTGTAGGGACTACTACTTAGGTAATCCAACTGTACTCCTACTGATCTGTTTGTATTTGCTTACGTTCCAGATACATGCTATACTTATTTATGTTTCTTCTCAGGCTTTGATGTAACAATTTTTATCTACTCTGTTTTTAGTTGTAATTTCCGGATTCATGGAACATAACGTACATGTTATTAGCGTATATTTATTAGTGAGTCCTTCTTTGATAATGAATAATTCTAAAGTAAAATCAGTAAGAATAAATTTTCCAGAAAAATTTTAATATTTCCTGGTTGGGCCTTCGGTAGCAAGCATTAGTTAGGCTATGCGGTAGAAAACACTATAAAGAAAGGCAGACTTAGTTAAGAGGCACTTTTCACTCTAAATCTTCAGATAAATGAGGCCTATTGGTGAGTAGAGAAAATAAGGCTTTTTAAGATTAGTAATTCGATCCTCGGCGTTGTGGATTTTACCAAATTAATAATTCTGGTAAGCTCAATTTTAACATACCGCTGAACGTTGAAGAAATTTTTGCGTCATTTGCAAAAACACATCTTAAAAATTGTGAAGCTCGAAAAACTTTCGAAGGGATACAAGCGATGTCTTGCATATTATGTGAACATCATATAATATAGACGTATAGGCAACACCATACATAAGCTCAATGACGTATCAGGCAGATTGACAGCATGAAGCGAATTAGTAATATGTTTGAATAGAAAATATCATGCGGTATTTGATCACAAAACCCTGAAATCCTCTATTTACAAAATAATTTTTTCAATGATGGTATCGTTGAGTTCACATTCAGTCATTACTACAACAATTAAGTCTGTGTAGAAAAATTATAAATCATATTAAGGTTTATAAGTTATGTAATTTTAGTCATAGCCAGGAAGAATAATTCCCACCAAATTCAACTTTATCACCTTCGAATTATATAATATAAACAAATTTTCGTTTATAAAGAGTTTCATCGATTCTTATGTGCTCTACGAGATTTAAACCTAGCACTTCATGGTTCCGAGTTCTTATTGCTACGCTACCTCATTAGACATGACTCTCTTTTTGGAAAACACAGTACGTCTGTATAAATATAATCGGTGTAACACCTTATTTTAATGGTATACCCTCCCTAAATATGCGTTACACCGAATGTTGTGAAAAATTGACCCTTTATAACCATCCAAGTTTGCCCGTACGCGTATGGGGTTAGTTGCGCTGACCAAAATTAAAAAAGGCCACACGACTTCAATTATTTTCCTGAGTAGTTTGGAGGATCCAGCATTGCACCTTATTCGTGATAAACCAAAATATGTAGGGCCATCGGCAGAGCACCACGTACTATGCACTCTGTGCTTGTCATACTCGATATGTCGATTGGCATAACCACAGAATCTCAGCAAGAAGCACCACCATTGGTAATACTCATAATAACAGGACTAATTATATAGATGAATCTTTGATTAATTACAGAATTGTTCCGCCATTTGGAAGCGCTGTATTGCACACACTCCAAAATACGGGAAGCTAATTTAATTATCTGCGGGTAGTCATTTATATCTACCGTGGTGTCAAAATAGCTTGTTTATTGATGTTTGCATAAATCGTTGATGCGTTTGCATTTTGTTTGCCGTCAACAAAGGTGAGTCGCGTAAGCTAGAAGTGCATGTATTGATCGTTACAGAAATTTCAAATATAATAGCCTCCGTTGTGAGTGTTATTACATGATTTCGTTTTAGTACCGCCAGCATGTTTAATGTATGCTTGACGGAGTGGCCTAGGAAAAGTTCGGGGAATGTGTGGCCTTTTCTGTATAGGTTTTGCAAATAACTAGGTTAATGTATTATGTGTAGAAAAAGCGGCAAAGGGCAGCTAATTGGCTTTCTTATCGTAATCAAATTATGACAAAAGACGATGAGCACACGAATGTCACTCATGTAGCGCGAACGATGCGGCTCACCCCAGGGAATAATGCGGTTGTGTGGCCTGGACTAGGCAGTCTTTTATATAAATAGCCCAGACTCGAATTTTTCCTCAAGCTTGGGCATGTAAGGGTGGTTCCAATTACCTGCCAGTTTAATTACCCGAACAGGTGATGGCGGATAGCATCAAAGAACTCGCTGGAAAGTGAGTAGACTACAAGCTCTTCGAAGGCTTCTCAAGTAAGGTAATACCTTTTTTGAGGGGGGTATCGATAGATACGGCCAAATAAAGACAATGAAATAAACGACTAAACTTCTAAAATCTCAAATAGTTCCAGATAGAAACGGGGTGGGTATAATAATCTGCTTTTAGGATTTTACTCTAACATTTTGAAACGTTGTTTGGGTTTGACGGCGTGAGTATCGCAGTAGTGGTATGGGTGAACTCTTAATTGAAGAGAAGATGTTTGCAAAGCAGTCACAAAGCAAAGAACCGTTGGCCGCATTCTGCGGTTGGCCATGCTTCATCGCTTCTTCCGCCCCACAGAACTCGTCATGTGCTAACAAACTGCGATTTTGTTCCAAACTGCGATACCGATTTTTTGAATAGGCCGCGCGGGCGAGAACCGCAAAGAGACTTCCGGTGTATCAGTTGTTTAGAACATTATATTTTAAACAAAGCCACACCTTTAAAATAAAAAAGCCGCGAGTGTGTAATGCTGGCGCTGACACTGCTTGTCAACGTGCAAGAGAACGCTTTGCAGTTAGAAATTACTCCTTTATTGGGGACTCAATAAACATTTAAAATTAAGCACTAAAGATTCGCATGAGGGCTGAAACCGTTTAGCCACAGCCACCATGACACACTTGACATGGAGATGCTGCTGGATATATATATATATATATATATATATATATAT
>MNPL01005047.1:29051-76059 GCA_002081605.1 Tropilaelaps mercedesae
AGTAGAATCTACAAGGTTAATTTACCTTATTTGGTATAAATAGTGAGTTCATAGTCCATGCGTATAAATGTCAAGGCTTCTCAGTCCGTTCGTTTCTAAAACATTTAAGCAAGGGAATTCCTTGACACTACACGAACATCTTGTACGTTATATGTTTTGTACAACTCTGTTGAATGTTACAATAATTTTAAAAGTTGAATAAAATGACAGATTCTAGCGCATTTTCCATTCTATAAAGAGTATCTTCACTCCAGTTTTGCTAGTGATTAGACGATATTTGGCAGATATTTCTTAATTATTTCTTCCAGTTGCTCCATTTAACTAAATTAATATATGTATAGACATTTTATTTTGTTTATAGAAACTAGTACACAGCAGAATATACCAATCGTAGGCTTAAGTTCGAAGGAAAAGCTGTTACGGCTGACCATGATCACAAGCTTAAATTAGATACGAGTAGATTGCGAGAAAGAGGCATATTCAACCAATTCCGTCTGTCGGGAGACACGAAAGACTTCGGCGCTTACCGAGTTTGCAAACTTACGTTGGAATCGATTTTAAAGTAATTGGTAAGCGTATACCTTATATGTCTTCGGAAAAGTCTCAGTTTGACATATCTTGCTTTGATGTTTGATACATTGTATTAGTTTGGTCAGTATCAACACTGCCTCTCCCTAACTAATTGTTTAAGCAGGTGTAATTGTGCAGGTGAAGGTGAGTGCGGAAATGTGGGAGACAGTTGGGTATTATTTTCTTGTTTGAGTTTTTAAGTCTTGTTGAGGTTACCTAGGAATTAGTTTTCTTACACAGAGCCAACTTTGGTACGTATACATACCGACACATAAGCATAAGTCGTAGTCAAATGATTAGAAACTGTCTTTGTGACTTTTCTCTTTGGCAGTTACTAAAAATCTAGGACATATTACTGCTTTCAAACTAATGTAAGCACACACGTTACCTCGTACATGAAGGGTTACATTTCTCAAATAATAGTAGGGATATAAGCTTATTATAGTCGGTGAGTATGTTAAAAAAAACATGCTTTCATCATAATATGAAGTAATAGGAAACTGCTTCATGACACATTTTTATGAATGTTTGGTACGAGAAGACCCATACTGTCTAGCGCAACTTATGCTATTGTAGTCTACCCACAATAAATCGAGATTCCATTTTGTATTTTTCTATTTGTACATATAATCGTTATACAACTTGATTTTATTTTGGTTTTCGTTCTTATATGGTTATTATTCGCTTAGGCATACTATTATTACCTACTGTATGCCTTTGTATTGAAAGTGCTATTGGACCGTATTCCCAGCGTCGGGTCATTGAAAATTTCACCGAATCTTATTCGGTGTTTCAAATCACATTTCGTTGTGTTAAGTCGTTGTCGTTCTAATGCTGGTGAGTCTTTGATCGGTGATAAAGGCGCGTCAGTCTGAAATGAGCTGCCAGTTGATGTTCGCATGGTGAATTGCTCAGTTAAGTCTTCAAACGAAAGGACTCTATATTTTTCATCAGTCTGATATGACCTCATGGTTCAAAACAACGATTGGTTAGAATCTTTAAGGACTTTCAGTAGTATTAATTACTAAAGTACAATCGCACTTATGTGATATTACTCTAGGCTGTATAGTGTAGTATGTAAAGAAATCTGTGTATTAAGGTCCTATCTATAAGATAATATATCGATTCTAGTAGCACTAATAATCCCAATACTACATGATGGGATTTCCAGCACTTGGTACATGAAAAGGTATTCTGTAATGTCTTAGTAAGTCAAAATAAATAAATAAGGTGTCAAGATGCTATTTTTACTGGCATCTGAAGTGTATATTACGACATTAGGTTATTATGTTACAATATTAAAATTATGATTATTAAATCAAACATAAATAGAAATTAAAGAAATTATATTAGATACATGAATAACTGACTCATTAACGATATGGAAGCCGTAACTATCGTCAATTTTAATTTGACCTCTTATTCCTATCCACTCAAGTTACCCCATTCCTTTATGTCGTTACGAGCGATGTTCATATGGTAACCTAGAGGGATTCGTGCATTTACCGGGTAGAGGGGATGTTTTGTGTTCGTGGCCGGGTGCCCCAACGTAGATCGATCCTTGCACATCCCACGCTTGCCGATACCTAGCTTTGCCTCTAGGGACCTGTGAATTGACAAGCTGGGCGACCCCCGACGGGCATGAAGTTCTGCTCGCTAGTCCTAACTTGGTTGCCATGACTCTGTAGCCTACCTTCTGCTGACTGGCTGTAATGTATAATTCACAGCTCAAACACATTGCCGTCGCCTGTGTCGAAGGTCCATGTAGAGCCATAGCTCACCTCAGCTTCGTCAGCCATTGAATTTCAGAGCGGGCATAATGAGAATGCAAAGTAACTGCGTCTGCCACAATAGCTACTAGAGGTGACACAATGTGCACATACAGCCCCTAGTAAGGATGCAATTGATATATTACGACATGGTCCTTGTCTGGGATGACTGGATAAATTCCCGTGCTGCAATATTCTGATCAGTGTTGGTTTTTATTTTTCGATTTCTGTGTTGCCTTTTGCAGAGGAAACAGGACGCATTTGATTCTTAGTAGATTTGCCTTAAGGCTGCACACTTGTCGCCAAATTATCTTTAATTCTTTTTAACCATTTATGACGGCACTTCGTGTGAAATTTATGGGGAAAGAAAATTTTAGCAAATGCTAAAGTCTAGGTAAATTATTGACCAATCTATATACTTTTAATAACCTTCACAAACAATTGGAGCCAGAACCACCTTTCTCATTACTTCGACGATCCATACTAAGATATCGCGTCTGTACCTTAGAGTGCATCGTGATACAACGGGTTTCTCACATACTTCTGCGTTGCGCTAAGAAAATACACTTTTATTGAGCCTTTTTTAGTAGAAACCGAGCAAATGACAAACTTAGAGCCAATAAGTATCAGATAGGACCTATGCATTGACTGACTAATATGATCAGGTTTGAGAGACAGAGCTCTGGTATTCACGTTTAATAGTTTGCTTCTAAAAACTTTCATAAATTATTAACACATTTTGGAAATAAGAAATAACCTTTTTGAAAAAACGTTACAATTCAGATAAGTGTCTAACTGGTTAATCAAGCTCTCAGTTTAATACACTAATTTACTGTAGATGATACTCATTGTCATCTCAGCAAAATTTACTCTTAACACCTGTTAAATAGACGATGAACCGACAAACCCCTACTTCGCCAAAGAGCAAATCTGTAATCCGGTGGTAGGGAACAAACATTTCTGGTCGAAAGAAACCTGAGTAGATGGTTTGGCAGCACTTTGCATTTCTTTGTGTTGATACACTAGTGGATAAAACTTGCTCGTATCGATAGAGGATTGGGGTGATGCGTTCGTAAACATGTGGACATATATATATATTCTAACATTGTTATCCTAGGGTTGACCCAGTCCAGGCCTCTCTCAGCCCCAACGTATTTCTACGTCGCTGAAATGAGGCTCCTTCTATAGATGGTGTGAGGATACGGGTGCTACTACACTCCCGGAGGCGATCTACTGTGCAAGCAAATAGATTCGTGCATAGACAAACATATACCAAACGTGCTTCCAAAGTAAACTGCTGAATGAACTGCATATGGAATGGCCAACGGACCAACGAATGACAGACAGCTCGACAAAACAGTCGTTGAATTTCGTTTCCGCAAAGTACAATTAGGTCCTCAAATGTTTGAATGCCATTTGACCAACTGTTTACAGAAGATTGAACCTACGGCGTATTCGTACACCTGAAAAAAATGGCTGTGCTGTAATGATAATATCTATTTAGTCATTTAATCTATAGCGTGTACACAATAATTAATAAAGCAATACCCTGACTCTAAGTGAACATTTTTTTATTCAAACTTCATTTTCTTTTCAATGAGAGTGAATGACTGTGAAAATTGACTAGGCTGCATTTCGTCTGTAACAACTAATAAATACACACGTCACCACCATATGAGTAGGTAAATAATTTGCAAATCGACTATCGTGAGCGGAAGTAGCGAAGCAAAATCTGATTCATTGTTATACTGGCACACATTTTTTATTTCTTTTAAACTGGCTGTTTGTTAAAGCCTTTATTAGGGGTAATTACATCTTCGTTCTCGCTAATGCTTGTACTTTATATAATACACTGAGTGCGAGAGGCCTATATGCGCAGCTAAATACACTCTTCCGGCAGGAGCTGTCACTAAAAAATAGATGTTCTTCAAACAAAATTATTATTCCGTGTCAACATGTAGTTATAATCGTCATCATCAGCTGTAGCATGATAATTTTATACTATGGTTGCATCATATAAATATTATACTACCGTTCTGCTGTGGGGACTTCCGGAGCAGCCACATGGGATCGGACGCCTACATAACGACAACGACACTGACGACATTTGGAACGAATATACAAAAATATCCGCATGGCTTATGATTCTGTCTAAATATTCTCAATGATCGCGCAAGATTGGTGTCTTCTCTGGGCCCGACCCGACGGCGCTACAAAAAAACATTTTCTCATGCATAAACGCTTTTCCCCGTCCTGCTCTCCAATGACTTGTTTTGTACCATAAAAACACGTTGAACTACAAACATGCTATTGTCCAAATATGTGTCAATTCCGACCAGCCTTCAGGTTCATCTGAATGCGACAAAAGGCGTTTCACATAACTACTGGTGTAGTATCGGACCCGCAAAGCCGGCACAGCAGGCACATGTGCTGAGTCGACGAAAAGCGTATAGTAGAAATGGAGAGTCTTTCTTTTTGTCGGACTAATCAAAAAAGCTCCGTTGATGCTTCCACTATATTCTTGTTTTACAATACAAATGTCGCTAGGTAAAACCACGTACATTGTAAACTCCTTAAGATAAAAAACTTCCCTTGAACGATTCCCTTGAACCGCACTTTAGACTAAATCTTCATACTAATGTCAAATTTGAATCCCAGAATGGAGATCTTTATACTAAAATAGTCCCTAGTCAAATCATGTCGGTGCACCGCGAGACGTTAAAAGATTTTCTAACCTTTTGAACATTTTCTCTACAAAACGCGACAAGTATACACCTTAAGCATCAGCTGTTGATTTTCCATTGTCACTCAAGGTATTGCACTTCACAATGATTTTAAAACAGTCCGTATGTCAAATAAGTTGAGCTTAACGAGTAATTCTTCTTTGCACATCGCCATCTCATATGCCGTATATATGCTGCTCAGAGACCTCCTCAGAGAGAAATGGAATAGTTCAGCGTGTTGGCCGGTTGCTTGACACTGAGTAACAGAGATGGAGAGTTTGTCCAAGTGACGGAATAGGTGGTCAGTGGCCGAGTTTGTCGTCTCGTCGCCATCTCCCGTTCTGGCTCCCCACTGCCTTATTCCCTGACTCTAGTCAGCTCCTAAAACCCTATGAGGAGAGCCGCTACCAACTGAGTGGGGGTAGCATAACCGGCGTACGTGGCTCGCAGACGTTCGTCCGTCGGTCGGCACAAGTCGCCGTCGGCAGCTGGACTAAATTGCCCGGAAGTGTCGCTGTTGATGCCGTCTCTGCAGCCACTAAAGCCACGGCTACCACTGGACGAATGCTGTTTTGCCACGATGGAAGAGGCAAAGCTAAGCAGGCAAAGGAACGGAACGAGTTGATCATCGAGCCGTGTACACGTAAGAGAAGCAAGCGTAAGGGTGCACACGGTCATATCGCAAAGAGCCCTAGGGGCATAGTAGCGCTATGGAATTACGGCCACTTCGCTCTGAGTCGCCGGGGTCGCGATCGTTGAACGCAACTCAAGCAAGCCGCCTACGACCCATAAGCGTGGGTGGCCTGCTCACTACACTATCTAGACGACACCCTGGAAACGGTGCACAGGTCGGAAACGAATAAATTTCTGCGTACGTATCGTCCAGCATTTGTAAAGAGATCCCTTAAGTAAAATCAACGACACACGAGAACACCTCCTACATCAATGTAATAACAATTCATCGTCAAACGTTTCAGCGTTTGCAGCTAGAAAAAGCATTTTTAAATGCTTTTTTTTGGTACAATACGAACCAAATATGAGAAATTCGCTTCAAGTCGGTTTGTGTGTAGCTATGGAGCTGTGAGTTTGAAGTTAGTCATGAAGTTTTGTGTCAACTATGGAGTGTTAAACAAGCGAACTGCTCAAGAATTCGAACAGATGAAAGCCTGTGTCGAAATGTTTGTTGCTCAAAGATGAGGGTTTCGTAGGAATATAACTGTATTTATTGCCTGGCTGATCTCACAATGATCAGAAGAACACGCATACACACGCAAAGGTATTTTTGGGACTGGCATAGGTAAAGTCCTGCCATCTAGAGCTAAAGAGAGGAAGAGAAACTGAGCGAACAGCAGCACAACAACATCGAAAGGGTCTGACTCCAGTGGTCGGTGTTCCACCGTTGAGCGGCTGAGTAAGGAAAAGTGATGTAGAGTACTACTGTTAATCAATGACTATGCACTCGTAGAAGTGTATGAGCCCAAACGCCTTGTGTTGTTTGGACCATATAGGGAAAGATTGTCGCGCTGTATTCGTTTTGTGTGCTGACAGGGACTGGTAGATGATCAAGACTATCACAGTGGACAGGGTCAGCTGGAGTTCCACGATAGGCGCAGACACTGAGACCACTGAGTTTGCTGAGTAGAAACGCGCCTGAAGCTATCAAACTGCAGTTAAGGCTGACACAACTCAGACACGTACAACGCGTACGTAGGTGGCTTGTGTGTGCCAGGCGGCGAATGCACAGAGCCGCTTGAGCTGAGCGGTCTATGCCTCGAGAATGTTGTGTTAACACTGCTTTCCGATAGTGGCTGCTGGCAAAGCCATTCTCCTTGGCAAAGATCTTCGCAGCAGAGAAACACAGTTGGCGTTGCACAGTGGCACCAGCGTATTAGTCCTCAGCGCGGCGGCTCATCCCGAGCTTACGATATGGTTCACGACAACAAAGAAAAAAGTGGAATTCGTAGCTAAGCAGGATGTATTCATGCCATCGCAGAGACGTTTCGCTGCAGTGGTGCCAACGAACGAACAAAAAGGAACGGTGCTGATAGACTCTAACTTGTGTTGAGGGGTTCCATGACACGCCGATGGTGGGCCGATGACGTTGCCTTGACGAATGGTGGCCGGCGCAAAGTGCGAATCGCAAAGGGTGTGAAACATGTACATTTGGTGTCGAACGACGAATTCGTAGTGATGAAAGAAAACACGACTGAGTCGTAGTCTCCGTCGGTGAATTAGCTGATCAATTTGGCGGCGCTCACTGAGGACCGACTGTGCATAGGAATAGGAGTAGGGAGAGATGCAACCAAGATTGTACGCCCTGGTGAATCGATGCCGTGGTGCGTGTGCCGATGGTATGAACGCGATTAGCTTGGTACCTCTGGCAGAACTCGTGATTCAGATCGTGATCAGCCAGACAACCGTCCAACAGCATTGTGGTCGGACAGACATGTGTGGAACCGTAAGGGAGAAATGATCGGCGTTAAAATGATCAGCCCAACGCTAGTCTAGTGCTACCTGCGAAGAAGAGTGGCAAGTATTGAACGGTTACCGATTATCGTAAGCTTATCGCACAGACGATTCGGAAGCATTTTCTGTTCCCGCTGGCAGATAGTGTGCAAAACGAGGTGGGCTGTAATGAGTTGTATTCGATGTTTCACCTAGCGTGTGGATATTTTCAAATCCCAATGATAGCGGGATTGGCTGGAAAAGCAGTGTTCATGACTCTTAATGGCCTGCCCCAGCCTAACGTGATAATGATGTACTTGGTTAATGCGCCCCCAGTCTTCCAGCACATGATGATGGAGTTGAAGGAGAAAATCGGGGCGTCGTCTGCACAACCATCTCTATATGGCCTGATCATGGTAAGCGAATGTTACGACGAACGGATGGCAAACGTCGATTTTCAGCGCACTAATCGAAGTGTGACAAACAGCGCGGCTGAACAAATGTCAGTTCCCCATGCCCGACGTGGAGTTTCCGGGATTTCGCGTGTCGAACAAAAAAGTGAAGCCAAGCACCAGGAAATTGAGGGCAGTCGCCGACTTACCGAGGCCACAAAACGTTATCGAAATGCATCGTTTCTTAGGTTGAATAAATTTCTTTCGCGCTTTGTCTAAGGTTTTACTACGATAGCGGCATCACTGAGCAATCTGCCTAAAAAGACAGTGGTGTTTCGACGGACGGGAGCGTATAAGAATGCTTGCGTACAGCAGGAGGCGGCATTACCCAGTGAACCGGTGTTAACAAAATTCCGTTGAAATTGAAGGACGGAGTTGCACACCGACGCAAGTAACGTACGGCTGGGTGCTATATTACTGCAGCACAATGGGGCAGGGTGCTTGGCATACGCAATCAATCTCAAGTTGTCAACGACTGCGACAAATTACCATTCCAACAAATTAAGTAAGCTAGCAGTAGTGAAGGCTATGCAGAGATTGCGACACTGCTTACATGGCCAAGTGTTCACTGTGTTATTGTACTGCAGTGATCGACCCCGCTAACACCGCAGATTGCACGATACATGGATCGGTTGGCGTAATTTAACTTTGACATCGAGCAACGATCAGAAACGAGCATAAAACACGCGGAAATCCTCAGCTGAAGCCCAGTCGACGGGAAGTAGAAGGAACTCATTTTTTATTCTTCGCGCGATGAGGTAGTATTGGTGGTCATGTGCCGTGATCGAACTGATCACTTCGATGCTGGAAAGGCATTGGCATTCATCTAGGAGTGACATTGACTCCCGAAAATACGTGCATCCGCATGCCCGTGCTTCCGTGGACTAGATTTTCAACACGGACTTTGCCGGGCGACGAGAAGATTCCTGTCTTTTAGTCCTTCCAGCGCGCAAGTTCTTCAAGGTGGTAATTTACCATTTAGGGCCGCTACGGAAGTATGCGGGCAAAGAACATGTTGGTCGACGGATTCTCCAAATTCATATTTCTGGAGGCCATTAAGGACGTAAAGACAGCGATGGCGACGAAGTTTCTGCGGAAGGTGTCTGCCGTAATAGTGTCAGATTGAGACACAGCGCCTGCGTCAAAGGCACGCGAGACGTTTTGTTACGACAAGTAGTATGTGAATCACGTTCTGATCTCTACTCAGTACGCGCAATCGAGCGGTTTGGTGGAAAGAACCAACAAAGAGGTTGTACGCGGGTTGCGAACACTGTACATCACGCCAGACAGACGTAAGTAGTCAGTTAAGCTGGCACTCTTTCAAACCCGCCGTATAAATTGAGCGTCAGCTAAAAGCATCGAGAAGTCTCCATGTGAAGTTCCACATGCATATTTACTGTGCATGAACGAATGGCAATAAATGTACAGCAGCCGCTCATATAGCAGCTGGTACAGGAAGTACACCGAAGGGTTCACAGCGTGATTGATGCAGAGCAGATATATTACAAAGAATGCTACTCGATTGTCGTCGGCAACCACACCGCTTACGGAACTGCGTGGGTAATGCTATCCTAGAGCGGAGAGCATCGATAGCCATAAGGGAATCCCTTAAACTACAAGTCCAGAGAATCCATGGTAGTTAACGAGATATTGTTGCGGGACACATACCGGTGAGTAAAGCTCGGTGAAGCAGTTACACAGATAGAACTCACTATACGCAGTTCCCTTTGTACCAGACAGCATGCGACGGGGATGATGAGATGTCTGCGTCTACGCAAGGTAGCTTGAAGAGCAAATGATAGTGGGTGCGCAAAAGTCACGTAACGGGACGAGTGCGATGCCAGTCGTGAACGATGGGAAACAGCGAAAAGGCGATTATTTTAGGTGACGAGGGATCTCGTTGTAAAGGAGTACGTGTCCTTCAAAAACTTCCATGAGCTTGAACTAGCTACGCCTTCTGCGACATTAGAAGGCAGTACGAGTTATTATGTCGAAGCGGCGGTTAACAAAGCAGTCGCCTGAATCAGCCCTCGATACAGAGCACCAGCGATGACGCATGAGCGACACCCGACTACAACAAAAACAGTTTCGGCGCGCACGCAGAGAGCCAAGGCCGCCGAGCCGATGCGGCTATAACTAAAAAAAGTAGATAATGGCTTGACTGATTATGCGTATTTGTATAATCTCAAGCAATAACCTCACCAATGATTTTAGTGGTGTAACGCATGTGTAAGATGTAACGTTTGTACACTCGACATACCTCGGACACCGATAGATTAGAACACACGAGCTGCAAACGAATAATATACCAGCTTAATGTCGACAGAGACTATTGCTTAAACACGCAAGGTATCTATAGCGCCGGTTTAGGTAAAGTGCTGCCATCTAGAGGCAATTATGTGACCATACATATACATTTATCTATGATAAATGTTTTTGTAGTCATGCGACGGTATGACTCCGTACTACCTTGTGTTGTTCGTGCAAGCTAGACCCTGAAACCCGTTAAGCCATTATATACAATTGGCGACAAAGTTTACTCCGGGGCATCGAGGAATGCTTTTTCGAACTTCTAGTCAAGCTTTACCTCTTATTGATATCATTAAAAAATTTATTCTCGATAGTAAAAGAATATACGGGGTGAATTTGAAGTTATATTGAAATACCTGTCTTGGCCTACTTATGTCCATTGGACTAGAGTTTTTGGCGAATTTTTTTAACATTCAGTAGGCAAGACGGCCCAGCGAAGTAAAGGGCGACGAAGTGCATAAGAGAAACGCTGCTTGGCAGCCTGTTTGCTCAAATGCTCAGTGTTCACCCAACACTATCCAGCGTATCATCCCAGACGCGTCGCGTGCGTGAAGATCTGCCTGGGTTAACCAGTCTCTTCATGTTTGCTCTGACATAATGCATACTGTTAGTTAAACAAGGGATCTTATAAAAGCCTGCACTGTGAATACTTGAGAAAATGTACGCACAGTAGTCCTGTCATCACATTTTTCCTTAGTTTTATCAAATGGATGCACTAAAAGCTCCTAGTCCGGATTTTGGGTATGAAATGCGCTAGCGTCATATACCGTTTAATAATTCAACCTTTTCCAAAACAGGGTTGCGTAGTTTATGAAAATAGCATTGCGCGTCCTGTATATATCTTGGCTCTGCTCGGGTTGTGCGTGAAGCAAAAAGGCGTCAAGCAAAATTCCCTCTCTAGAATGAAGCAAGCAAGCATTTTAGCTAGTTGAAATCTCCAATAGGGGATGCAGTGCTGCAGCCACGAAAGGGTCTTTCAGGAAATTTCTCTGCTTGCTACGGCTTGCCCTGGATTCGCTGACCAGGTTTCTATATTCTTATTTCGCACTGGCCTCTATGTCAGTGCAATGCTACATTTCTCTTTTCTATCACTATTTCCGAGATGCATGGACGAAGCCTTTGACAACCTCCGCCAGGCTGCTGTGGCCAACGTTTACGACGGATTCCTATAGGCTTCCACTTTCGCGCTGAATGATGCTTACATGAGTTTACTGAGCTGCATAGGTGCTTTCCATCGAACGTGCGAAATATCAGTCAACACTGCTTTTTTTACATCGCGGCAAGTGTGTAGGTTTACTTGTTTCATAAAAGTGCAATACACATTACTGCGCTTACTTGTTTCATTTCAAACGCAGCGTACGTGAGAATATATATATATATATATATATATATATATATATATAGTGCAAAAACTATTCAATGTATCTATTTATTAAATAGGTACATTGAATAGTATTGACGAGGCTGCTTCGCGACTTCGAGCTGGACTTCACATGTCAGTAGGATTAAGAAATATCGTGACACACAGTAACGCACGAACAGGCACGTAACGATAGTAAAATATATTAGACTGGACCCGCGCCAATCTGTGTATTTTACGGGACAGTTGCGTTACGTGTAGCAGTTTCCAGAGTCACTTTGATCGCTTCGCACACTTTGCTCGCGCCTTAAAGGCTCGGCTTCGTTTTCGCAGAGGATTCAGCTTCAGGGTTGTAAAGCACAGGCCACTTCTCGTTTCAAAGGTATGGACAAGCTTGAAACATACGTGAATTAATTAAAACGATCGAAAGGAAGGATTGGATAAACTATATAAATAGTGTGTTGCCTCTATACATACTTCGTTTAGGGTATATGAATTCGCGACCTCATTCCCCTTGATTGTTCAACATCCGGGCAATTATTAACTTCACAGGAGGGTCACCGCCAAAACCAAGATAAAAGCTCAACGAAAAGAAAAAATTAAAAATCACAAGCGTCTCTTTACAGATCTACGACTCTACTCGATCCCCTTACATAAAAGCTAATCAAATAGCAGATCTGGCAAAAAGAAAACTCCACAACAGCAAAACATTCGATACGAAGGCGAAACCATCTTTGAATTTAAATAAAAATGTACTAGACGGATAAAATCCAAAATAAAAATGCTCTCAATTCAAGACGCCAGCAAAGCTTTATTAAAAAAGAAGTAAACTCGATAGGTTACAATTGATAAATGTAAGCAACTTAACAAACTATATCTCTTTAAATCCCTCGCACTGAGACGATTAAAGCAGGTTTAAAAGAAATACACAGTCCGTTCTTAAATTTTTGTTCATAATTTTAGTCGTTCTGCATTCCTTGCAACGGTCTCTAAGTCTAACTCCACTATTCACAGATATTTAATTAACAAACCAACACTAAATTTGTTGTGCTCAGTCAGCCAAATTTACGAAGTGAACCAGTAGTAGATTGTACAACACAATTTCGTTTTGCGAGGATGAACGTGAAAAAACTGCTATGACATGGTAAAGGAAAGCTCCAAGCTTGGCAATCAGAATTGAATTCCAGCTACGATTGTATGGAAAAGCTCAAAAGCAATATACACACAATGTACTCCCGTTATTACTATGAGGGTATAGCAATTTTAACTTGCTTCCACGCATTGCATAGATGGTGATGATGATGACGGTAGCCTGGTACGTGTACGGGTAGTGAGCTAAGGCAGCCTAGCTAAACGGCTGGGACCGTTGTGCTTCCATTCCAGTGCTATCACGTCATCCTCAATCTGCCTGATCGGAGCGCGTTTCTTCCTTTTATTTTGGCTCATGGTCTGAGCGGTGAGACCACTGAGGACACCAAAGCAGTAATACTGGTTAGCATATTACGGAGCCCCTCTACCAAACAAACACACGTCCGTTCCGTCGCCATTTTGAGGTCACGCCGAACAATGACTTGCAGTAGAAGCATGCCTCATCGTTGAGACCCTTCTTGAAAATGAAAAAGCCATCATGCGCAAGCCAATGAATGGACGGATGGTTCCAGAATGAAGAGATAACGAACGGGAAACTGATGAATCATGAAGCATATCTGAGCCGCAGTACAGACTCAACAAAAAAGCGCAACTCTTCTAAAGAATTCCATAACCACTGATGAGTGACTAATGTAATAAAAATACACGAAGACATCTCCAAATTTGTTAACAAATTAGCCGTCCTTGGAACTACTGTGAATTCTGACTATTTCATCCTTGTTAGAATACTATATTTAATGTATTTATAGATACCATACATTAGTAAAGACTAAGTTGCTTATGAGGTAACTTTACTTGAAGCTTTTACGCCTGTGAATAGCTGTACAGTATACGTAGTACTGGCCTTTATCATTCATGGATAGCCATGGATAGCATTGCTCTATTATACGTTAACCTTGATTAATGCTCTTGCTTCTATTTCAACGGAGAGTTAAATTGACCTATACCTTTTTAAAAATGTGAAGGGCTCGAAAAAACTGTAGTCACCAATATCGGCCATTACGGTGTGTTCGTTAGTGAATTGGTGTCTGGTGGAGCGGATCAACACAGATAGGATCAGAGGGGGATGAAGAGCGTGTCGTTAGTTGGTAGTCTTGCGATTGAATAGTTAGCGCGTTTGCTGATGACCCCCCCCCACTGCAGTTGCTCTGTCGTCGAGATCCCACGGCCACGTTCTGCGAGAGTTTCCCCATTCACGGCTCGTCGAAGAAGGATGGCCGCCATTATAGTCTTTGCTACAACAGCTGCAGCTTCTCTAGAGGGTGCTACGGCCTGCAACCCGTGATGCCATTGCTGTCGCCGCCGCCTCAACTCGCGACCTCGCATTATCTCGTAAACGGACGTCTTTCACATAAATTCAACAATAAAAACACTCTACGAACGTAGCCGTCGCGGCTGCTGCGCTTGCCATACGAGGAAGCATCCGAAAGCAAAAACTATGCCGCCACCGCCTTGACGACAGACAACCAGCGGGTGGCGGGAAAGATTAATGGTGGATCTCGGGAAAATGGGCTGCCCAAGCTGCCCGGCCAATGGGGATGAGTGTTATGGCGCAGGCTGTACTGTCGCTGCATGGACAGCACAAGCGTTTCGCCAATCTTCCAACAGAAGCCCCGAAATAGCATCAGCAGTGCCCCGCAGCAACCTGTAAAGGGACAAGCTGCGGCCCACATTACTTCGCCCAAGTGTGGCAAGAACAGGCGATGGTGATGACGACTGCGAGGTCGTTAAGAACGTATACCATACGCTCGTTGCTTGTTTGTCTTTTACTATTCCTCAAGCAGCGACAAGAAGCAATGAGATTCCTTTGCTGATTTGTATATATTTGCTCGATCACGGGAATGAGACCAGATAGAACTGGAACAGGATTTCTATACATGTTTGACCTTTGCTTAAAAACAAGCTAGCCTATCAGTGAATTAACGGCTGTAACAATGTTTAGTTGTTGACCACGAAATCACCGCAAAGATTTAGTAGGTGTGGATCCGCATTAATTGTGGTGGTTTTTGTCCATCGTGACTACTGTGGTACCTCACCGGACATCGACTAGGTTCTTCCGTGTGGAAATTTTACAATGGGGAGCGTGCAAAGTGTAATCATATTTAATGGTTTGGTCTCGTTCTATGTGACTCTCTCTAAACTGTTTCCCAAAGCTAAGTCGTTGATATGCTCCTTACGCGTACAACAAATAACGTGTTCTTGCAGTTCGTGAAAGTACCTTTAACTGACATGTCCTTAATCTAAAAGCCTATAAGATAATTTTGTACACTAGAACTCCTGTCCAATGGCTCAAGTTGAAACAAAATAGGATGTAGAACCTTCCGTGGGAACGATGTACGATATAAGTCATGCAATTAGCGAGAAAATACGGCAGCAAATTGTCCTGAATGTGTTGGTTTAAATGTGTGTAGCTGAAAGGTGTGTAAAAATGTGTTAGCCTAAATAGGAAGTTTCCTAAGTGCGCTAACCAAAAGGATCGTCATGCATCTTGCCTGTTGAGTTGCCCCCTCCGTGTCGACGGTATCTAAAAGGAAAGGAGGCATAGAATGCTGTACGGTTCAATAATTCAAGAGAGATCACCTAGACACTATCGAAATTTTACTAATAAGCGCCTCCCTTACTTAAAATTTGAAAACCGCTGCCTCTCCGTCTGAGCGAACTTGTGCCGAAAAAGCTGCCCTGTGACAGCACGCTTTTTCGTCATCACCACTCCTGAATATTCACAGATAAGGCCTAATATGCCTGGGACAATCTTGTTACCACCTATTTCAATAAGAAGAAAAGAAAAAGCGTACTTCCCCTAGCAAGTTTATGCTTAAGAAGGACCCCAGCTAAAAAACGATTAGCTTGTCTCATTGAGATCTGTCTTCTAGTAATGTCAACCTTGTATTCCTTTGTACCTTCAAAGGTCTTAAATGCCTGCGCGACATTCTTCGCATAATCAAGAATATATTTAGTAATGTAGATAACTCTATTTATGCGACAATGTGATAGACTTGGTTAGAAATCCCGGAATTCGGAATTCCAAGCTGTAACGTTTGGAAAGCCCGCTTTTCAATCTTTTTTGGACTGTGCATTTTAGTGCCATTTTTCGATTCATTTTATGATCCTGGTGGCTACAACTGGTGTGATATAATAAACTAAGTATCTTCAATCATTTACTCATGTAAAATCGCCATTCATTCAAGAGAAGTCTCATTATAAACATGCTCAGCCTGAAAAGCATCGGTACCAAAAGTGCATTAGAAATTTTTAAAACTAACTGAGGTTATGTTACAAGTTATGAGCTTTCTCCCTGTTACAAACAGTCAAACAATAAATGACCAGTGCGACAACTGGCTGAGAAACAGACACTGTCTATATTAGAAAAAATACGAACAAGAACAGTAAATTCCTCGATTATACACATTTCTTTTTTCTCGGTTGACCCTCATACATCGTTTAACACCCACAATGTTGTTTTTGCATTGCGTTATAAGACAGACTCCAAAAATAAGATTGTGCAACGGCAAGGATCAGACCTACGCACCCACGTGTCTTCTACGGTCGCAAGGCGCATGCAAATGCACCTAGTAACCGGACTCGACTGACTATACAAATCTAGCAATCGCTGAACGTAAAAAATATATAAACATACATTGGTATTCGATCCCAACGCATACTGTGTACATCTCTATGGTCTATTCAATAGAGAATGGCCATATGAGTATGCGTAGTGAGACCGTTTTCAAATCAGCTGAAGAAATCTATTCCATAATGCCTCGTCGCATAGGCATTGCCTAGGTAGAACGTTCGGTCGAGTCCGGTGGCTCGGTGCATTCGTGTGCGTCTTGCGACCGGAGAAGACACGTAGGTGCACGGGTTCGATTCCCGCCGCTGCACATTTACATTTATATGAAGTCCGTCGTACGAAGTAATGCAAAAAGTGCTACCGTGGACGTTAAATGTTGGCTAACGGTCAATCCTAAAAGAATAAAAAATAGAACGTTCGACTGGCTGAAATCTGTTTACCTCTCATCATTGCCCAAGACCTGTCCATTCATGAATAGACCGACTTACCCAAATGTTCATGCAGGGGGGCCTAGTTCGAGCTTTACATATCTACAGTTTTCTAAGAAAAAATTGAGCCTCTTTGGTTGGAAGAGGAAGCTGAAAGCGTTGGCTGCAGCGAACGGCAACGAACAACGAACGGTTCTGTCAGTGCCTTCTTCTTATCCATCTCAGACGCCAAAGAGTAGCACCAAGACGGGCCTCTACTATCAATGAAAGAGTAGGGAAGCGCCCAAGTCTGTTCCTATGCAAAACCTAGAACGACACGTCGGCCAAAGCAACAACGATGACGAAAATGTTAGCTGTATACGTACCAATTATTATTTCGCAGATACACAAATACAGGCAGATGGTCATATGAAAAGCAGTAGTAAGGCTCACGTTCACTACGCGTTTAAAAGTGTGAGGTTGAAACAGAAGCCGCAAGTGGTGATGCTTTCGTGAGCTTGATTCTTTAGCGTTTTTTCCGATAAAAGGTGGTTCCATGAAAGTATTGTATATCAACATGCCTTACTTCAATGAACGTATCCAGTATAACCGGTATTACTTAATATATAGTCAAGTGGATTTAACTACTTAGATGGTGCTAAAGAAGGCACAAAAAACTATACTAAAAATTGAATACGGGAGCGCAACGACGTTTCCCAACTGCGAGCTGGAATAAGTGTCATTCTGAAAACAAGGTCAATATTTATGTTTGTTTCTGGATCTGGGAAAAACAAAAGATAACGTGCTTACTTAGTTGTGTAAAAGTTTGTAATTTTAAGCTGCAGTCACATTTTTTTCACAGGTTGGTGTCTTGTCCTCTAGCAACATGCCTGTGGTTTTTGTAAAAAATAATTAACCTTGCGAGACTTATTAGGGCGGAGAACGTAACCATAGAAAATTTATTTGTTTATATAGAGTGATTCTCTCTGCAAATTGAAAAGTCACAACTACACTGGTACGGACTGTGTAACACGCGACGTAAGAAACTGACTTTTCGCTTACATTTTATGCCTCGACCATGTAAATTTTACGGTAAACCGTAAAAAGCTCCCTTTATGTTGTCTAATTGTATATTATATGTCAGTACTATAACTTATAATTGGTAAACAAAGATAATTGGGTCTGTTTCCCGTGGCACTATCGCAGTAGTTTACCTAGAATAAAACAGGAAGTGTAGTGTGTCTGGACTTGATGCTTGAACTTCCTGTCCCGGTATTTTTCCGGAAGTTCTTTTCTACTCCATTGGTCACCTTGCATTGGCAGTCCTGACAGGCTACGCAGATGTGACGGCTTGACGGAACTTAATGCAGTACTTTTCTTTGTAAACATAAAACGGCATTTGCTGGTGCCATTTTAATATTTTTTTTACCTAGCTTGGTGACCACTCGCGTACAAAAGATGTGGTGGTGTCCTGCCCCAAAGATAGGTGCTCAACCTTATTGAGTTGTGACTGAGTCTGCATCATCTTTTGCTGAAGCATCTGGCAATCTGCCAGATTCTAACAGCTCCAAAGGCAGTTTGACCGAAACGTACACGACAAAGGCCAAATGCCTATTCCGCCTGTCTTGGCCCATGTCCACTTCGTTGCACCGCTTGGTCAGGCCTATTCCTCGCGGGCTTTTTGGTTATGCGGCTGCTTTGCAAGAGTCGACGCGGTACAACGTTCGAATGCTGTCCACTCTCTGCACCCAAAAATAATGATTTATTTGACGATAAAAGAAAAGGCTGTAAGTTCCTGGCAATACATGATAGCGAGACGCGGCATGTATGTGCGTATATGTGCATGAATGGCAATAGTAGATATTATGCGTACTAGTCCCTCTGCACAGAGGCCGGGTTGTTACAGCAAAGGATCACGTTGACGGCAAATATGGTTAAAGGGTACTGCCATATAATACATCTAATACACATTATGAGAATATTCAAATAATTTCTGAAGAACGCGTAAACCAAGAGGCATAACCGGTCCAATACTATCGACGTTTTATAAAATTGGGTGGCATAAATGTGCCGATACATCCAAATCCAAAAACAGGAAAGGCCGAAAGATTTATACCATTGAAAACTAGTTTGCACAAAAAATGATTCCAAGAAACAGACGCTATACCCATAAGGCTCTATCAAAGGTTACCGATTAATTACTTGCGTTGTGTTAGTATGTCCTGTTTATATACTAAAGTGGTTAATACAATAAATACCTACATTCAAAACAATAATTATAAGATTATGTTTAAGAGACTCCAGTTAATTTTGATAAGGGTTACGCTTTCGATCTTGTCATTGCGGCTCTTCGTTATGTGACTTCCTGCACTCTTGATATAGACTCGCCTTGTCGCCAGGGGGTTTGACGTATCACAGCGGAAGATTCTCCCTTGCACTGAAAGCAACGTGGCCTGCAAAAGCTGGAGCTTTCTTTCAGGAAGTTGACCTCGGATAGGTTCTGTTGGTGGAACTAGTGCATGCCTTGACTTAGGGGCGTGAAGAAAGATCTACCGTGCTAGCCTGTGGAAAACGGAGTGCGATGGACAAGTGTTCGCATTTACACAACAATGCAGCAAACGAGCCCCAGGAACCACCGATGGAAAGGAACACTGGGCTTTTGGTCGAATCGCCTTGAAGGCAGGGTAGGCAGGGCTAGATGAGATGAAATAAACTGGATGCAGCGCATATATATGCCTCAACACATCACAGTTTTAAAAACAAACCACTGTACTATCTTATAATATATACAGTGTTCACTGCCTGCCTAAGCAATGCAATATGGCCGATAGTTATTATCACTAATACTTTTGTCATTCTCATATTTTGTCTATACCCTAACTGCAATATTCTTTTAAAGGATAACTCATGGGAAAAGTATTAACGCCCTAGCTTACTATTCGGTTGTCTTGAAGAAAATACGCATGCAAAGTATGGCAGGTGGACCATTTAAATGCTATCTCCATACAAATATATACATATGGTTCCATAGATAGATGACAACTATTTCATTTAAAAATAATAATTTATATCGCATTTATGTTTTGCAAGCCTTCATTTCGAAAAGTTAATTTGATAATAAAACGACTAAATAATAAAAATGGAGGTCGACTTTATTGAAAATGTTATGTGTACGAAACTAAACAAAATATATTTGAAAATGCAAAAACGAACAAATTAATTTTGAACAATCAACGGGAACCATAAAGATATTACCACTATTGCTCTTTACAACACGTAATGGCCTACCCGTTCCTCCATTATAGTTCATGCTGTTCGTTTCTGCTGTTGTTACTCCGGCTTCGCCGTAATTGTCCATCATCGGAACATTCATGACAGCAAGTCGTAGAATAACATCAGAAATGATTCATCAAGAGCAGGAGGGTGCCGTCAAATAACTATCCAACAGCGCCAGCAGCAGAAGCAGCAAAGGCACCCAGTAACAACAACAGCAATCAACAGACAGAATGGACAAATGAACCAATGAATGAATGATGGAAGAGGTCTGCAACCGCTGAACGAAGAGACAGCACTGCCGGTAAAGATGTCGACCGACGATCGAAGAGCTAGAAGCCTCGAAATGTTATGGTACGGGTGGGAGCCCGCTGATTCCTCGCTGGGACGCTAAGTGGACTGAGTGACTGCTACTGGGTGGTCCCGCGGAGAGGTCGCTGCTGCTTTGCCAAAGTCGACAACTACTTCTACTACTGATGCAGCTGTTGTTCCCGTAGCTGTTGCAGCTGCAGGCGTTTGCAGTGGACGCAGTCGACCTGTCCAATTTCTTGCGCGTGAAACCGTCTGAAGCAGCAGGACCAACAGCATCAGAACTAGCTAGGGAAACAGCATCTCCTTGTAAACGTGAGCACAATATTTCGTTTCACATGTTCGCCTGTCACCACCGGCAGCGCCTCCTCCTTCAACGTCGGCATGTCCACCTCCCCTGGCCTCCGCTCAAAAATGAAACCCCATTTCTTCCCCCACCAGCCGGACTTTGGATGCTGGTATTGCTGCTTTTACAGACACTCTATTTTGTGCGCGTTGGTGGTGTTGACGGCGCCCTCTGCCGATGACATCTGTCAATTTTCCTTTCCAACTCACTCAACTATAGTAAAATCCTATTGTAAATATTTGCACCGCCAGCCTACCCAACCTACAACGCCTCCTCGGCTCTACAAAGCTTCACAAATGAACTGATAACTGTGCTGAGAGTGATACAGAGCTATCCCGAGTTCCTAACTGCATTCTGAAATTCCTTCCTAGCCAGGTATTTGATAATGGCACCATCCTATTACCTCCTAATCATGTAGAATATTCCCGATTTTTAATGCTTCGCTCAATAGCGCATACTTTAGATATTCCTTTACCCACCGCTATTGCGTAATCGTACACAGACTACGCATTCTCAAACTGTTAGCGAAAAAGAAATATAAATCAGCATAGAAATTCAAGTAATCCACGTATACACCTGCTTGATTAGACGTTTATTCGTTTTGGGAATTCGTTATGTAACATCATGGTTTAAGGCAAGGACAATTTGTAATTGAATTTACGAAAAAACTTTGGATACAAATGCGAAGACCATTTAGTCTACGTTGTTATCCGTTAAAATCCACGACTACCGTAACATTTAAAACATCCTTGCCTTCTAATTGAACAAACACCAATCGTTCTAGTCATTGTCGCATGAAATGAAACGTTTTACGAAGAATCGTTTACGTACCAATACATTTAATATGCACTTATATTTTTAAAACATTTTAGCTTTCCTTCTTCATTGGTCCGAGGCTTGTCTGACTTTCAACACGGCCATGCAGGCATGGACGTGCCAATGGCGGCGTCTTTCACAATAGTGTGGCCTGCCTAAACGCCTATCTTTGCCTTTGGGAATAAAGGTGTCGTTTAGATTAAAACTTCGTCCTTTTGCACAAGGGAAGTCTCAGGAGATACCAGGAAGACTTACTTTGTCGCGATAACGAATTCCTTTACTGCATATATTTTTTATTCTAGCCACACATTCGACTTCTAACACGTAAAGTTGCGAGAAAAACCTTGGCGGGGTCTTTTATGACGAACGCCATTTTAATTTATATCAGGCTAATATTATCAAAAGCTGGCAATATGTAACGTTACGCCAGCAAAAGACGACTTATAAAATATAGTAGCTATAAAGCTTCAAAATACGCGTTGTTATACTTGGTACATCTCTTGCTAGAAATTTACGGCAATTTTAGCCATAGCCAGACTGTCCTTAATTTCAAGCAGCTAAGTATTTTAATAAATGCGTATCTATAGTAACCGTATTGACGTGACGGTTAACTCAGTGGTCGACATACAAGGTGTCCTGTCGAACTCGGTGGCGTGGTGCATTCCTATGCGCCTTGCGACCGGAGGAGGTGCACGGGTTCATATTTACATTTATATGGGGTCCGTCTTACGAAGTAACGCAAAAACTGCTACCGTGGACGTTAAATGTTGGCTGATGGTCAGCTTTAAAAAAATACATGGTGTCCTGGGAATCGGATTTTGGCTTGTTTTTTTAAAGTACATTCGGTGGTAAAACCTGATCTTTAATAACTTTTCTGAATTTTGAAATATGGATACCACTTTCGATCTTTTCTATGGAAATGGATTCTGAGATCTAGCTCTTAAATTTGTTTTAACAGTTTTTTTTTTTTTTAAACTAACTTTAAATTATTTCAGGTTCTTTCTTTCTATAATAATGCTTCTTTCCTAATGTACACTCATTTTCGAAAAATTGAATCTCACTAACGCACAGCCATTAATTAACTTCATACGTGCATGCCATGAATGGCTTTAACGCTTCAGGTGCAACAATGATCACCTTAAAATGTTCTTCTTGTTCCAGAGGCACGACATTCCTCTACCTAGGAATAGAGGCATCTAGAGTTTTAGCAGGTTTGACGTTCACATTAGCTGGTTCTGAGGCGCCCAGAGTTGTATCCGCGATTTCCTCGTTAAACAATAAAGCTGAGAGTTGACTTAAAAAAATATACAAGAATAACGTTTTCTATTGTTTTTAGTTATATTACGCATATCTGTAATGCTCCTTAAAGCGTCTGCAAGAGGGCAAATTTGTCCTTAGCTTACCGGAGTAGTGCGACAAAACATCTGCCGTAATAGTAACTTGAATAATAAAATACAAACTGTGATCCCAGATTCATCGTATATCGTTTAGCGGTTCAGTCAAACATACCAATTTAGGTAAAAAAAATACCGGAAAAGGTCATTGGATTTTAAAAAAATAGAGCGTGTTCTGAAGTGTAATAACCTATTGAAAAAGTTAGGTGAGAAGAATTATCTGCAGCCGCGCAAATTGGGTGGTGTGCAAATCACGTCGCTCCGCCCTTTTTTGCGATATATCTCTTAAAGTCCCTAAATATTAGGAAAATAGCTCTGTGTGATGATTGTGAATAGATGATAACTAGAAGCAGATTGCCGTTTTAGCAAGAAATTGGTCAGATTGCCGGCAATATGGAATTTTGATTCCGTTTTGCTAACTTGCTGACAGCTCTCACTAGGCCCGACTGATCATCATTGCTTTGACGAACAACTAGGATGGTTGTCGCTTATTATCGGTAATGTTTCAGTGTATTTAACAAGTCCTTGGCTTTTAACTCTTTAAAAGTTGTCAATGGTTACATATGCAAAAGGTGTGCACGAGTGATCGGCGAAGCCATTGGCACGCCTAATAGCTGGTTCTCCAGCTTGGCAATCGGCTTGCTGCATCGAATATATCGTAGATGTACGATGTGTATTCGAGAAGATTATCACAATGGAAAGTAGTTTAAGGCATGAATTCATTTTTTTTTTTTATTTATAAAGAAAATTTAGAACATAGATTTTACGTTCTCTGTGAGAAAAATGTTGTATCAAATAAACAACAGCGACACACGCACACCGATAACTGTTCCACTTCGCGCGATATTTGACCCTGTGAGCTCCCTGAGTGGCACCATAGCGGGAGCTCGTGTATTTGTTGATTTTTCTTCGAATGCATTCTCTCCAATTACGGTAAATTCTTAAGGAATACTCATCGAAAAAAGCAAGGATGACCACCAAAGTCATTAGCACCAGCAATGGTGACAAGCAACAAGCGACATCCACTGGTGATAAGCTTGCTTTCACGTTTGGTGATTCAAACTACGTAGTATAAGCAGTTGCATAATTCGGAAGTGCGGCTTTTCTAAGAAAGTTGTTGTCAGTGCCAATATTGGTGTAGAGCTAACGCAGTGTCTAGATAAGATGAAGGCGCATATAAATCTGGCACTACCTACGTCATTCCTGGTCATGTGCATGCTGGCCTAATGGATGTCCTTTCGGCCAAAAACTCGTCAACAACGGCGAAGCGTCTGCGTTCTTAAAGACGGCCCGCTTCTGCAAAGAGAAACTCGACGCTGGTAACTTGTCTCATACCTACTGCGCCTGGCGACCGAGTGAAGGTAGAGATGGAATGCAACCGGAAAATCCGAAAACTGCCGCATTATCTTAACCCGAATGTATCGAAGTTGAGATTTCTTGAATGGATTAAAGAATGACAATGTTTATCTTAACATATGTGGTTTAAACTGCTCCGCCTTCTAGGTCACGGTTGAGCTGTATAAATATTTCAACTACGTTCTTTGGCTTTATCATACGGCGAAAAATAGGCATAGTAGTCAAAGGCGACACAGATCTCGTCTCCACCGAGGTAACCAGCCCGAATGAAGAGATGGAATCTGTCCTGTGCCTTACACTTCTAAACAACGGAGACCATCCACCCTCATGAATCCACTCTCCACCCTTCCTTCATTCACTTTAAACCCACCGGCACCCACCTGCAAAAGCACTAGAAGAAGGGCAAACGGATCATGGACCTGCCAGGTGCAGTGAATGAAGAGCTAGTTTGACGTGCCTTTATCTGAACACATGTTTTTTAGCTAAACGCAGTGCATCCCATTGCATACAGTGATTCTCTAGATGCAGTATACGGCTGAATGACATTGATTGTGCATTCTTCTCGAAGACGTGTTCATTGGATTCTGTGTGGGGGACAGAAATTATCGCGGTGTGATCAATTGAGTAAAACGAAACCAGGTTCCACAGGTCAGCACACTTTTTAAATCGTAACATAGGACCGCCCCCTTATATTCGCTAGTAATTTTAACCTACTTAATTCTTCTTGAGATAAGTTCGGTATCTCTGATGGTCAGTCTGTCAAGGCTATATGCCCCTTCTATGCCTATTTGATAACAGCCTCAATCAAATGGTGGATAAATGGGCACAATGGTGGGCACATATTATTGAAGGCGGTTGAGGCTCTTAATATGGTTTTAACTACAAACGCTCCTACAATTCAAGCGCATAAGTCAAACCACATTTCCACCTTTTAAATTTGATCATCAAGTTGCCGTGCACGTTTCATCTGAGGCTGAAACAATGGAACCTAATGCCGAAGATTTCGACTTTTAGAAAGCCGACTATGAGGCAATAGAGGGTAACTTGTCACTTGTTTCTAGGACGAATATCTTTAAAGAACCATTATTACATTTAGTCCATATACAAGAGCTATCTCTGTTTTAGAGATGAAAGCCTCAGAATTTGCTACAAAGATTGAGAAAAAAATCTTGAAGTCAAAACGTGGAATATAGGAGGAATCGTATGCTTGGAGACCATGCTGATAGTCTTAACAAGATAATGAGTAGCAGTCGAGGCCCAATTTGCTCTCAAAGCTAAGGACAAGTGCATTGACACTTGAGTTGATAGGAAAATCGGCATTTTTCTTTCGAAACCCCGGAAAATTCTTCCGTTATGCTAATAAAAGGATTCACGGGAAAGACGATATTGGTATATTAAAGTTTGATGGTGGAATCTTTGCAAACGACGTAAACATAGCGAACTTGTTTCAGGACGTTTTGGTTTTTACATCTGTCACTTCCCGAACCCGTCCTTTTCACTAGATTCTATCTTTGATTTAGATTACTGCCTCTCGCTTTGCACAACGAGTGATGATGTAATCCAAAAGATTAAGGAGTTGAAATCGAATAGTGACCTCACCTCCGACTCAATATTTCGTTTCTTTATAAAAGATTTTAACTTGTCTTGCGAAACCTATGCGTCTCATCTTCATGAGATCGCACGTAGAAACGGCCTCTAAAGCACACATCGACAATTATCGTTTGGTTGTACAGGAGATTGGTTGTCAACTGTACCTTTCACTTCTTAAGAGTCTTCGACCGCATGAGCCATATTGTCGAATAAGCTCTGCGTTGCCTCGTCGTCAAAGCATACGTTTTCTGTACAGTTGTACAGAAGCCTTTTTCTCCCTAGATATCTATGCTGTTCACATATCTAGAGACCATACTAAGAAAACACATAGGTGCAATTCACCGTGTCCAAATGTTTTCTCATCAGGGGGATAAGTTGTTGCCGCGGTATTTTCCGTGACTTTATAGAGTTGCAGCTCATCACCGAACACCAGGATACAGCAGACTTGAAAATTCATTCCAGGTGTTACAGACTAAATATGCCGCTCATTTTTCCGTAATCAGAAAAAATCTTTGCAGTGGCCAAACTATGACGGCTCTTGGTATCGCTAAAAATAACTGAGTGAATAATCTTTTTTCCGTAAGGGGTTGCCGGCTTGCTGCGCAGCCGACAAGAAAGCATAATTCCTACGTCCTATAAATCGGTAAACGGTACTTAAGTACTTAATAGTTTCACTATAATTTTAATATTGCAATTTTAATGCTAATGACTGTGCATATTTATACATGTTACACATGGTTTATAGCTAGTGCTACCTACCAAAATTCATTTGTGATTAGTTCTTATAAGCTTATATTATTGATTGAATATATTGACATTGTGTACAGACTACGCAATCAACAAAAGTAATAACAGTAACCCACCAAAATACTGCTACAGACTGCATCAATACTAATACAGTTTTGCCTATTTCTCTTATAGATTTGTTTAAGTTTTCTAATTGGCGTACCTTAACTGGTGACGCGCTTAACAGTTGAAACTGATGAGGTCAAAAAGGAATATGTCAAGCACTTCCGGCTTCTAAAGGGAAGGCGCTGCAGGCCAGAGGTCAAAGCTTTACCATAAAATTGATTTCAATTACACCTTTAATTCAAACACATAATAACCTTGTAAGGCTGTCATAATTTAAAGTCAACGCATTGTTTCTGCCATAAATGAATTGACAACTCTTCTACACCGCTAGGAATTACGTGAAAAAACAGTAATGAGGATGATTTTATAGCACTTATTAAGGTATTATAAGCATTCTGATATGAACTATTGAATTTCTAGCGTTCCGTTAATTGTAGGGTCGAAATCACTGCTTTTTGGTTAACAGTGTATTTTGTCCCGACTGAATGTATGTTCTTAAAATGTAAATTGGTTGTGTTATTTAATGTTTTCCAGCTCGATTTGATCTTGTTACTTACTGTTACCTGCTCGATGACAGCAGCAAGAGTTTGGTAGAGCTGAGCGTGGACCATTTTAGAAGCCAATGTAGTGTCTAAGGCTGAAGGTTTTGGTAGAGACGCTTCTGTATGAAATATGTATCTTATTTCTTCAATTTAAAGTGCGCAATAGAGCAAAAATGTTCTCAGTTTTACAAGGCAGTTAAGCGAACAGAGGTGAGTGCAGCATTAAGAGACGTTGTGGCCAAAATGTGTTTTTGTTACCTTTTGTTGTACAAGATTTCGGTAGAATGCTCTTAAAAATACATGTAATACGTCCGTCCGCCTCAGAATTATACACAGTAAACATAAGAGCACGTCAATCTCGTTGAGTCTTGGAGATAGTCAGTCCATAAGGGTAGCAGCAGCTTGCTTTTTCTCTTCAACCTTTTTTTATCTGTCCGCTTATTCTTTCTATATCTTCTACTCATCCTTTTCCTCTCTTTCTTTCTCTCTCGATTCGTTCTCACTTCGCATTATTTTTCAATTTGTCATACTCTGTCACATTCCAACAAAAGTATGTATAATTTATCATTTATTATAATATTGTTTTATTGCAATTCATCGATTTTGCTGTTAGACCGGAAGTATAGTAGATACAATATGTCCTTGAATAATACTCGCATTTTGAATATATTGTAATAATGCTTTATGCAATCACCCGCTGTTGGTAGTGACGACAGTTTTGGCAAAAGCACGTTGGTAGAACCATGGGTGTTACGGGGAAGGAACAGCTTGAAGAAACTGTTTAGCCACGTAGAACGTTAAAATCTGTTGGCATTGCCGCTTCTGGTCGATGATAGACTGACGACCATCTGGTGACACAAAGAGCCGAAACTGACACCCCTTCGTTACTTCCAGGCGGAGGGCTCTGCCGGGAAGGAGGTGTGTAGAATGACATGGAAGGTTGGTAAATCTCTTTTTGATGAACGCCGATCACGAACAGTGCGTCACCGTAAACCCCGCCTGGATGAGTGAATTGGTTGGTTTCCCTCAATCAATCCCTCTGTCCCAAAAGTTCTGTTCGTGTCGTTTGGCGGGCATTCGCGGCGAATGAATAAGCATTTAATCTTATGTTCAACCTGCGTTAGGCGTTATACGCTATTACATAGCAGCGTCCACTATAGCTAGCCATAAGGAGCGATACCAAAGTGCGTCCAAATTATGTCATCTTTTCGAAACGACCCGTAGGCAGTTTTCGCCTTTTTGTCGATCTTCCCATTGTACAGTTCTCGCCATAGTTAACCAATGGTTCCTACTTGGTTGAATTACATAAACGTTGTGCATTTGTGCAGGGGTTGAGCAAAAGTTTTCGCAAGTCTCAACTCGACTTCCTTTAGAGGCAAAACATTAACATATGTTTCTTGTAGAAAACTGGTAATGCGGTGCAAACTGATGGTTAAGCTTAAAATATCAATATGATTCAGGAAAGCAGCCTTATGACCGTGTAGCAAATATGTAACGCTAAGATGTATAGAGGGAATTTATGGGAGTGAACAAAGCAAATACAGGGATCTCAATAAATTGATAGCTAAAATATCAGCACACCCAGGTATGCAAAATTATTTACGTAAGTTGTACATAAGGCATTTTAGCAAAGCAAAATTGATGCGAAATAAGCTGACTTAAATACTTAGTAATTATGCTCTAACTATGCGGTAAATCTGTGCAATATAACAAATAGTCTATATGAGGTGTTGCCCATCTTTTAGTAAACTGTATGCGCGCACATTTTAGGGAAAGCACGAATATGATGAAACGTATAATATTTGTATACCCTTCAAGTACTAGCTCTTAAGTATAGAAAGCGTGATGAACCTCACATACATATGTAGGACAATATTACCATATACCATTACCATATAACAATATTACCATATAACATACCATTGTGGGGATGATGTTTCAGTCGATGTGAACATAGATTTAAATATTTTTCTTACATCGTCAGTCAATAATGTTTACTTATATACCATCCTATTCATTTCTTGACCCCTTTCATGTCATGAACCGTCGCGGTCGTATTTGCAGTATCAGGATCGACCAAATCCTCTAAAATTTTGAGCAATAACGAGCAGGATGAGATTAACATAAGTTTTAGAATTGTCTGAAAAACTCGCGACTCCCCGGTGTTTCTTGTCCTCCACGCGCTTTCTACGCTCAAACCTTAAAAGCTTTTTCTCAAGAACCCGAAGGTATTGGCAATGGTGATGGCGATACAGAACTTGTGAAAAGATGCACCCACTACCCGCATCTCCATCCCGACACTCGCTAGTGGCGTTGTCTCGTTCTCTTCCCAAAGTTCCCGCGCATCTCTGCCCACGCAGCGCCAATAGCGGCCCTGGTTGGCATCGGGTCTGCAAGAAAAAGAACATACTCTCGACCAGTCAGTCGGTAACGCCAAAATAGTAGCTAGCGCCTGCTTATCTTATCTCTCCTTCGTCCTATTTTATGGGCTGGCAGCAGTAACAGCAGCGTCGTCGTCTCTCCACGTCTCTCCTGCGTTTCTGATGCCGAGAAGACACAAGGATCACTCGCACCGTTCTACGCCGCCTGTTTGGCGCACCGACTCAATGCTCTCCGTGTTTTTCCCTATCTTTCTCACTTATTTCGCTGACTCCCGCTACCTCTCTGGTCTTGAGGGCAGAAATACAAAATACGCACCCATTTGTCTTGCCACCCACCCTTACACCACTCAAACAGACTGAATAAAACCCACCCCTAATCATGATGACAGTGTGTCGAATGGGAGTGCCAAGCAAAAAGAGAAAACTTCTTTTGGACCTACTGTTTTTTAGATAGTGTAATACCGATTCATCTAATTTAAATAGGTTTGGTTCTGCTTGGGACACGTAAGCATGGTACATTCCTCTTTGTATCTTATGCGCGTGCAGGGCAAAATGAGATAATATTCGGCAAAGTGCTTCGTTGTATACTTCAGATTAAAGTTATAGTAGTAGATTTTAAATTTAAATAATTAATTAGAGAGGATGTGTCGAATACTGGAGCCAAAAGTTTGCCTAACATGCTGTACTTGCTGCTTGTTGTTTGTTAGATTGCTTTAAAATAGTTCAAGTCTCCTAGTTAACTTAACCTTTCATTCTTCAATTTACAAAACCTCTGCTGTAAAGCGGCGTTGTATGTGGAATTCTATGTTAAGGGGCTCACCTCGCAGATCTTAATTGTCATTGTCATGAAGAAAAGCCAAAGCAGTGAACTGCGTAGATAGTCTCTACTACTTCCACTACGACCTCATAAAAAAAGGCTCACTAATTATTTTTAGAAGGAAATACAATCTCAGTTATTGTCTAAGGCTTACGACCTGTCTTTTTTTCTTTAGAACGTATTGAGCATCAAAATCATTAGCGTTACGCCTGCGGCATGGTAATTTTTAGCAAAACCGAACGCCAGCTAAAAGCACATCCCACGCAGGTATAATTAGACGTAAATTTACATTGCTGGTGATGAGAATTGACTAACTGAGCAAAACATCTATGAGCATCTGCTTCCATGGCTTTATTTGAAAGTATATTTTAGTCGTGATATTCGCAATTGCCAACGTATTAGCGTGGCTTTTACGTGGCTTAACAGAATTAACGTGCCTAACGCACTAACACTGAAAATTTTTAGGCTGCACAAATTATTTTGGTGCTGCGACCTTTCGCTTTCATAAGCTACGATATTAAATACAGAATTCAAAGCGGCCGTCTTGGCCGTTAAAATCCTGAGGCCTGAGCTCCGCAGACATGCGGATTCGCTTGGGATAAAAAAAAAAGCGTGACGTGTTCCTTTTATATCACTTATTAGTGCGCTAATTGAATTTAAAAGAAGATTAGCTTTAGGGAATAAAGTTGCGGGAAACATGAAGTGAATGAATATCACCTTACAAAATGAGAGAAAAAATAAACCCGTTCTCACTTAAAGAATAACCTGAACTGAAACTGAACACAGTCTTGGCAAAACTTTTCTGTCATATGCTCGGTACGTTATCACATTGGTATGTCATCAGCTCACATATGAGACAGTTGTGATAACAAATAAAGTTTCTTCTCATTGGCTTCAGTAGCCAAGCGTAACGTGATACTTGACGGACCTAGAAATCTTATGAAAATTCTCTCATCCGGTAGCACACGCCGGCAACTTTTTCCAGAGAACCTAATTTTATAGGATACCAAGTGATAAGGCTTATAGACTTTTACGGCTCCTTTTTCCATTTTAGCTAAGTGTAAGCGTGAACAAGACAAGGTGTTGTCAGATTGCGATTGTCAGAAGCTTGCGAACGGCTGAATCTCTTCAATTCGCGGTCACTTCAAGTATTTATTTTAGTAAGAGAGATATCATATTCGCTAAAAATATATTTGCTTACTTTGTTTACATTTTGTTATAGAAGAGTAGGTTTAAAACATGGTCATTCATTGTAGAAGCATTCTTCTACTTCGCTTGAGCGCAATGGTTACGCAATTTGTAATCAACCGAATTCATCAGATTTTAAAGGCAACTGATTAACTTATTTAAGATAATACTTAAAGGCCCAAAATATCTCAACAGAATGACAAGTAGCCATAGTCAGGTTACTTACTATTAAAGAAAAATATATGTTCACTAGTAATTTAGTATGTTAAATACAATCTGGTAGTAACCATACAGTAGAAGGGCTTTAATGGTTGTGAGATGCCAGGTTATAATCTTTGCTTTTAAGCAATAGGTTGCTTCTATATTCAGCCTTGATCAAGTTCTTATAAAATATCATTTTGGTGACACATAGAGAAAGACTTTGGTTTAAATATTGAAGAGGCCCGACCCCCTTCGGATACAGAACTGAGCTTTCAATATGAGTTTTTTTAGTATACCAGTTAAAGCCGATTCCAGCTTTTCAAAGGGCCCGAAAAGTAAGCTGATCCACATTGTTAGTTGCGTTCGTTCGTTGAACCAATAGCCACTCTAAAAATGAGTACGCATGCGACCCATTTGAGTTTTTCCTGAATGTGTCTTGTTTGGATTTCTTATAAATTAAGATCGTAAAACTTATTGATCTGCGCTTTGCTCGAGGCGATATATATTTTCGTATACGACGAACATGGGAATTTTCCGTCGGTCTTACGTTAGATATATATTTAGTCCTTTATATACATCAACTAGTATTATTCCTAAAATCGCTAGAACTGTCTGGTTAGGTGTGACGATTTTAATTTGTATCACCATACTACTTCTTTAAACTTCAGATGTTTTACTAAAGGTGCAACTTATTATAAATGAAGGATTACTGCCCACATATTGAGCAATAAAACTACTTCGTATAATTGCACTGAACTAGGCAATAATAAATTAGTAACGCATTAGACAATTAGTGTAAGCTCTGACTGGGTTCGTGCCTTTGGAACGGCAGTTATTGCAAAGAAACAGACAGCAACTATTCGATTGTTCTCAGCTTGCCTCGAAGACCCTCTAACTCTTTTACCACGTTTTCACAATCTGTTCTATTCGCGTGTTTCTGGCTTGCCGTTCTTCCCCGAGGGAGCCCTCAACTTTGGTCGACTTTAACTGAGTGGTCTCCGGTCTTCGCTAGCATCTACGAACAGAGATGCTTTAAGTTGGTCCGCAGAAGGGCTCCCTTAAACGGATCTCGCTTCGGTTGGTCACGTACATGGCGCCACATTGGTCCCTCTTGTAAAGAATGTTCGCTAAGCTGTCGCATGTTTGAGTCGACCTCTCCAATGCTCCTATCTGGCTAACAAAGGTAGATGCACCTTGAAGTGCTCGTCTGGTAAACCATTGTCTATTTTAAGGATTATTTCGTAGAAAGCAATTAAGCTTCGTTAAATAAAACGCTATGATTGATTATTTGGACAGGCAATTCAAGCGCGAAAAATTTTGAGTTTCAGAAAGTAAGTCGCGACAGTTTAGTTCCAAATAAATTATTTTTCTTGAATCTTTCACAAATTGACAATAATTTAATATCCCACAGTTCAATGACTTGATATCATAGATCAAAAACCTTACGAACCACATTCTGATGCGCAATTATTTCAAACAACATAATTGTTAGACGTCCACTTCCTAACGAAATAGTGTTAGTGGTGATATCTCCAGAACAAAATCATATATATCTAAATTTACGTTCGAATAATTCATAAGTTTGGTATTCCAGAATTGAATATGACGGACATTTGATAGCCGCACTTAGGCTAAGTTAGTGAAGCATTAGGTTTTACAGAAAAAAGGCCACAACTAGACCTCATGTGGGACAGAAACCAACTAGAATCTTACGTTCGCTTCAGCCGAGTTGAAAAGACTATTGTACACAGAATCAATCAATATAATATACCTACCATTGATTGTAACAAAGAAAAATGCATCCTGCCTAGTGGAGGGCGATTAGGGCTTCATTTGTCGCATTGATCCGATTAGCTCTGTTTACTTGATTAAGTGAGTGGCTATATCTGAAAAGACATATCATCCAATGGCCACACTTTATATTGTAATTGCAAGAAAGAATTTTGGCCCTATGCGCTGCTTGGTTTGCTTCTAGGTAGAGAAGCTTCTGTTATTGAGTCAATATAGTATCGTTTAATTTGAAATTATTAATCGATTTCAAAGTCTACCTCCCTATTTTAGGCACACATCTACCGCTGACGTAATTTGGGCTGAGCCGCACACCTCTGATGGGAAAAAAATTATTAAGCTCCGAGAACACCAATAGCCTTCTAATGCTGGACCGTAAGCTTCTGAACGAACGATACCGGCCTTAGGGCAGTAAGAACACTGTCTTGATTACCCCCTAATATAGCGTTCCGGGTTTATCAAACAGGTCCACCACAGAAAAGCTATGAGAGTTAATTAATAAAGTATTGGCTACACCAGTTTGGGTTACGACCAGTCGAACCTCTCGTGTTATGTCTCTCACCTTGTGTGCTTAAATAGATGATGAGAACTGAAATTTAGGATTTTTTTCGCTGTGCGTATAGTCCCCGCCAGTCAGTAATTAACACTGAGTTGCTCATTATTGCGTGATATCTGATCATATTACTATACAAATTTGCTTTAAACTGGTTGCTTTACGGGCCCCATATGACCCTTAGGGCTCCATATTTAGAAACTAGCTCTGTTTACAAGCAATATTAGTTACTGGGTCGTCATATAGCCCTGGAATGGAGCTTCGTGCTTCTAGTCTGAAAGGCCGTAGACCACGCATTACTGCCTCAGGCGGTCGTTGGTGGTGAAGCACTGCAGCGAAAGGAGCGAATAGATAACCTAATCATGAGTACTGGGCACTAGTACCCAGCCTTGTTGCTTATCAAATTATATGGCTCCACAACGGAATTCCTATAAGGATACCTTATCCTTATAGGAATTCCGTACCTGACGCTCTTTTTTGTAGAAAGTACGCTCGCCAGGATGTTGGGTGTTCGCAGCATTGATTGATATATGATGTTTATAATTAACGTAATAGCTAGCAGCATGCAAAAATTTAAAAATTGACAAAAATGTTCCTGATAAAAAACTGAGTGAGGTCATCTATTCAATCGACCATTATAAATGAAAGCTTTCGTTCACGTCCTAGACATTGTTTGTAGAAGGAGGACTTACTCAGCATAAAAGAAACCATTATTTGAAAATATTAAACCAAAAAAGCCTAAAAAATTAAAATGAAGCACCGCACCATCTAAGATGTCCTTACTTTAGGACATTATATACTTAGGATATGTATTCAATTAATGGTGCATAGTTTTTCGTGTTAAAATTTGACATAGAAAAAAATCTCATGAGTAAGTAGCTCGTTGAAGATATTCATCTAGTAAGAACTAATTAATTTTCATGACAATGTATCGCATGTGTATATTTCGCGGAGAAATAGTTTTTGTCGTCCCATCGGAAAGTGAAGTCAGTGCTTGTGGTACTTAGGTGCTCAACACCACTCCTTCACTCATTCACGTAGCAAGCATTCTTAAATAATTATATTTAAGGTAGATGTATTCAATGCTGATGCTGCTGTTTGGACTGCATGTGGTCTATCAACGACTATATCTCTTCTTCATCTCGAATTCTAGACACACACGCATTCGTACCAGGGACCGCAAAAAGAACCGCCACACGAGTTAGTCCACCAGAAGTCGTCTGTGTTGACCTATACAATAGTTCAGCCGCGCATAAGGTCATATGTTGGTGCTGGGTGGCGTCCTTGGTAAGCAGTGCTTTTTACATCCGGCAATTGTAGATGAGTGGTTGCATTTAGTTTGAATTTGCATATTTTGAGAATAATACAACCTAGCAGAAATTCGTTAAGCCTCTAAGCGACTCTACGATATCGCACTGCTGCATGGGCTAAAGGAATTTCAGTCTCATAGACTGTTTTTTCATTGGATCATGTTAAAGTAAATTGACATTATTAATTCTTATGGGTTAAACGAAATCTCTTCATTCGGGCTTATTAAATTGGAGAATTTTAGCCGATTAGTCTAAAATTGTGCCAGGAGGTGCCCAACTAAAACGCAAGTGGTAGTGAGAGGATAAAAGTAAATTCTATGTTAGAAAACTCAGTCTATGCTTAAACCTTTGCAGTGAGAGAAACATTCAAAACCCCTGCGTTAGACGATTCTTTGTCTATAGGTTATAGAATTCTTGTAAAGTTCTAAGCTTAAGTCTAAACGGCAGGAGTATAGCCATTAAAAGTATATTTTTATTGAATTGATAAAAATACATAGAAATCTCTTTGAAAAATGCTTATTATATTCATTTTTTTTATCTTGCTGTTAGTCTAATCTAGCGTTGGCCCAGTCATTTTCCCTTCCGCAGCTTCAATTTGCCGTTGAGTGGACACGATATTTCGGACCTTGCTAGGAATTCTGAAGCAATGATTTTCAAATTAGCGCATAGAATCCCAAAACGTCCCAAAACCGATCTATAGCTTGAACGTTCTATAAGTTCATTTCATTGTACGCAGCTTTAAAATGGGGCGCATGTATCATGATGTGTATAAGCGCACTTAACGAACAACTGTACAAAGAGTGATACGACATCCGGGGGAATAAACTTACAAAGCAACACGATTCAGCTTGAATGATTAAATTACCAATGTTCCGCTGGCAATCTTCTATTCCGCGCTAGCTTAGTGCTCGCATGGGTAAGTAGAACTTTCAAATAAACATTTAATGGGTTTGCTTTAACTTTGGCAAAAGTGTGTCCGAACTATTTACTTCCTTGCGTTGTTAAAAAAATCCATGAGTGCGCAGGCACTGCGATACAAATCTTTTCTATAGGGGTTGTATTATTTAAGTTGGCCCGATGTTGAGCTAACTTGATGAAATTGATTTTACTGCCAAACGTATCCCGTTCGATCTTTCGCAAAAGCATCTCGAAGGAAGACTCAAATGTAGTTGATCGATGACAACGACGTTCAGCCTTGGAAAGAACGAAACCCTCGTCTAACACTTTTTCGTTGGAAGACCATTTCTTCGCGTGATTCGCTCACCTATTCTTTCCTTGCCGGCGCAGACACAGCATCATATAATAGATAGGTACTGCTACTTCGGCCATCGGGTTCCGTTTCCGGAACATAGGCGACATCATAAATCTTCCAATATTTCTCGAATATACCTGCCGCTGCTAAATTTGTCTCGGAAATGAGGATTGAAATTTATCATTGATATCTTACAGGAACTAAATTCGTCAAGCAATAAAATGTAGAGTCAAACTTATTGCCTAAATACAGAATGCTATACAGAATGCTACAGAATGCTAAGCCATCTCTATGAGATCGCTGTTTTTAATTGGAGGGACATTTAGTTAGCTCACTTATTATGTACTTCAATTTTGCAAATAAGAATTCCATACACAACTTATTTGCATACACAACTGCATACAAACAGAAAACCAGGGTCTGTGCATGACACTGTACCTGTTTTCCATTGACCAGTTAATGCCTATTACTAACGCTTAAAGCAATACTCCAACGGGATTCACATATTTGTTAAGTTTCAAGAGACGAAATTGGATGAATTATGCAAAACTTGTTCAAAACTATAACCCTGTACCTAACGCAGACTAAAAATACGAATGAAGTCGCTCGTGAAATGTAACTTCTGTGGAACACGGAATGGGTACGATTGCAAAAATGTATCTACATAGTAGCTGAATTGAGACAGGAACTCACTTGTTTTAAGAGCTCTGGTACCGAAAGATGACGTCGTCCGGTACTCTTCACCCTGTTTTTGAGGTTGTGTTGACGTTTGGATTCTTCGTGATGACTGACATACACTAGTAATAGATGGAAAAATGAAGCCCATTGTCGCAACTCAATAGCGGTCCTACCGTTGATAGCTAATGAACAAAACGAAGCACATTCGGAACTCGGAACTTTCAGTTATTTAGCTTAGTAAGTATTAAGGTCCTGCAAAATAAGAGTGCTGCAGCGGAAGCTAACTAGTTTTGAATCTACGTTATGAGAAGACGTTATCATTTATAGAAAATTAACATTCAACTGTGGCAGATAGCAGCCTATGACTTATCTGAGTCAAATCTATTATAGAGTATTTGTTATTATAGAGTTCACAAATCTATCATTTACTATGACAAAAATTTAAAGACAATCCCCATTGGCCACAAAAAAAAAACAAATGAGCTCGGAAGTTTTTCCATTTCAAATTTGAATAAAAACACACATTTCAATGCACAATTTTAATAAAAATAAGAATATGCAGCGAGAAACACAGGTTATAATTGGATATGATGTGCTGTTTCACTTTTATGGTTCATGGTGGTATTTTTGTAAAACGTTGTGGAACTTTTGCCGTACGTTATGCCGCCTTTGCTAAAAGTTGTCGTACCTGTCATACCTTTGTGGACGTATTTGTAATACTGTGTTCCTCTTGCCGTACACGGTAAAACTGTAGTGGACGGATCGGAGCCCGGAACCACGCCCGGTTCCCCATAATCGCAAAACTCCAAGAACAAGATTAAGCATGACATGCTGTAATGTGGAGTTCCAGTTCAAAATTGCTTGCTGCACCACTATTTTTCACAACCTACATGTATATGGATGCCGAGCTTACGGTATTTTGGCAAATTGAATTCCTAACATCTACGTTGTTCTGAAGAAAGTTGAGTTCTTCTGAATATAACTGTCCAGTTCAACAAATTTTGAAAAAAATTGTAAAAAAATGCTGCGGTCAAATTGCGTCTTATAAGCTCTCATACATTTTATCGAAATCAAAAAGACGTTAGCAATAGAACCTGATTAAGAATATGACCGACCATTATATTGCCCACTCAAAGCGAGTATTTTCAATAAATAGGTAATGTGAAGAAAAGCACAGTAGTATTCAGTGGATACCTATTGTGCATGAATGACAGCCAGGTCCAAACATTGGAAAACAGAGGTAGCCGGCGCGCAAGATTTAGTAAACTGTAGTCGCCAAAACACACATCAATATTTTGAAGGAAATCGTCACACGACAACGAACGAACGATCGGTAACCCAAAGCCTCGCAATTATCAGGTTTCTAAATATAGTCATTTCCAGGCTTGTCGTCGGTTACAGCAAGAAATAATTATACAACTGCTTCTAACACGTTATAAGCTACTGCACAAAACGATTCCACGCTCTAAAATGTCAAAGTTACCTTCCTTACCGTTTATGCATAACTATATGCAGAGGCATTCTTAGTTAAGCCAAAGCAGAGAAATTAAAAACAACCTCGCTTTCCCAGCGAAGAACTACAGCCTTTTCTCTCGCTTGCTTGCGAAAAATTCAGAAGTTGGAGCTACGAATGAGAATACATCGAGCGTGTTTGTAATGGTGTTTCTCCCGGATTAGAAGACAATGTTGGTAATACACGTTGTACATATGTAAACGGCATTATATCGCTACGTATAGAGCTGTTTTAAGTATATGAGCTAATCAAGCTCAAAGCAAGCGAATGTAGGGAAAAGTGCAATGCAAGTTCAAACAGAAAAACGCCAAATGTATTTTGTCTCCGCTGCAAACTAGCAAATAAAATTTAAATACAGCATAACAAAAAATATATACTACCGTAACGCACGACTTAACAGTTAAATAAGTTCTAGGCAGCTAATCGTGAATACAATGCGCACCATTAAGTAACTTAGCTGTCTTAGTGCATAACATACGCAAGTAGTTTCCATATAGGGAAACTACCCAGAAAGCGTCGAGAAAACATACGACAGTGTCGGAAGAATTGACAAAAGATAATTTTGAATCAATAGAGCCGCGATTACGTTTAATTTAGTAAAACATACAGGACGTGGTATATTTTTGATACAAGTATTCTTTTAAATGCACATACATATATGTGTTGGTAATATCTTGTATGATCTTTAATTTGGTGTTGGTGGCGTCAAATGCCTTTATTAAGCAATCTCCTTACATTTTGTTTCTAGTTCGCTTAACAATGGCACTTTAACATTTTCTGGAGTCGTTCTGAAATAGCTAACTAAGGCTCGCCTGGAGTATTTTGAATACAACATCTAAGATCCGCCTATATATTAGCCTAGTATATATAGTAACCTTTCATTTGCAGCGGTACAGCATTCATGTCTATGGAAGATTACTCAATGCCTGTTTTTCTATACGACTTGCACTTTAAATTAATTACTTTTAATAATATAATCCCAAACGCATTTTTTTATTAACATATGCTGGTACGAAAAATAGGCGAAGTTATCGCATTCATACTTAGGTCGAATAAAGGATTACGATCACCTTGAGACCATCACGCGATGTAATCATAAAGGATTTCATCATAAATTTTCCATTTTGGAAATCACAAAGGAGATGAGTACGGACAAACTATCCCTTTAACAAACAGTTTCCCTAGACAAGTTTGAATTCTGTAGACTGCTTGACGGGCCTTTTTGTATAACGGGACACTTGTATTTAGATTACTGGTCACAAAAGGTATCTTAGTAACAAATAAAACCGGAAAGTACGCGGCAACAGTAAAATTTGTGGTACCATCAAAAATCTCAATACTATCAATTATATTAGCATTAAAATTCGAGGCCAGCTTTTGAAACAAGCAAACAAACGATCCTTATAAAAGCCTTTCCAATTGTATTGCAATGATTTTTAATGGTTTTAAAGACTTCTGCTGCAGCGCGAAAGTTTTCAATGTTTATTTATCTATCATAAGCTTGCTCATAATAGTAAGCCAATATGTCTGTACAGTTTTATCTTAGACAACATTTCACTAAATCGCCCAATATTTACGGTTTGGCATACTAGTTGATACTTCACAGCATTATTGCATTTTATACCTAAATTTCCACTAACATTCAACTGTCCGCTGCTGAACTAGCTCTTTCCATCTTCCCGATGGACTAAATAAGCCGGCAAGTTTGGCAGTACTTCTATCAGCAATACCGGAAGAGGGATCGAGTAGGTATATATTTACGTACCTTGCTATACAAATATTCATATATAACCATACGGGCAGAGTGCATTTTCGCTGACGTTGCTCAAACATACGTGTATCATTAGGGAAGCACTAATATACATACGCAACGCAGTTAGGTATCTATTTGGGCTTTGAAAATATATGTAGATACATGGCAGCCGTACTAGGCGGAGCCTGATAAACGCGAGGACTCTGGGACCGACGCTGTCTGGTTACAACGGCGACGGTGGTGACGCCACCTATAGATAGATCTTTTGCGGCAGGAAGAAAGGTGGAATGGATAGATGAGGGGTACTATAAGTTAGTGAGCACTGGTATATAAAGCGAGTGTATGCCTTTAAGCATCGCCATGTGGCCGCATGCCTATATGAAAGTGGTATGCCTCTTTAGAACAACACGATATATGAAGACATTAATATAACGACAGTGCGTCGGAACTCCGGACACACCCAATATGCATCGGCAGATTAGCCAACGTAGCTCGCATGTTTGATATGTTTAGAAAATAATGCAAATCATAGAGGAGGAGCAATTCCAGTAATAGAAACACTGATTGTAGTGCTTCTTGAGTGTACGTGAATGATAATACATGATGAATAAGCATGTCACCTATCTGCTGCAATATTCAAACAACGTATAAAATATAGCTAGGGGCAAAGACACGGAAGACAGTTGGTATTACAAAAAAAGTTGGCAAATAAGGTTAGTTTACGATTCATTTTATTTTGTATAGGAAAACATTAGAAGAAGCTACTGCTAAAACCTATTTTTACTTTTAAAACGGGTTCGCGTGCACATAAGAAGGCTGCCAGGTATGCCAAACAGCACTCAGAATACGTGCACCATATCTAAGTAGACGAACTGGGAATATGTCTAAAATATATTATGACTTCTATATATTGATAAATGAAACAAATCTGACAAAAACTATAGGCGTTAATGTGTCTCGACATCTAACATTAAACACCTCAATATCAGCACTGACTGATTCGTGCATAAATATAACAAAAATCGTATTCCGAGTTCAGTGTGATAGTAGTGGTAATTGTGGTGTAGATAAAGGCAGAAACTTGGGCAATTTGGGACTGGGGATATAATCGAAATGTGAGAAGGAATTAAAGAATAGACAAGTGCGATCGGACACGTGACAATTGTGGGGCTTGCAGAAAGTGACGCGAAGAAGAGTGAATCTCCCATGAAATTCAGACAACCCACTTTGGGCATATGCAAGAATCTGATTGCTGGGACGATGCATTCGAAGGGATCGAAGAGATTCTGCCAAAGTATTTAGAACTGAAGCACAAAGCTATTAAGAAGGGATGTTGACGTAAAACTGCGATCAGTCCAGCCGGAGAGCAACAGCGCTTCCAGCATCGCTAATGACCTAGCAACGCTTCTAGCGCTAATGACTTGTTTCTGGAGAAGTGCAGCAAACCTCTGTTTGGGCGTGTCGATAGACATTTCGGTTCGAACCGTACACAGTAATTGGTTGTTTGCCACGCATACAGATACAATAATGTGCTTGTAGACGTACCTAATACGATTGGCTTCCCGTCAGAACTAGTTATGCTAACTAACTACCAGTGACGTGTGCATGGATATTCTCAAGCTGATTTTTTGGTGGAGGTTTACTTATTATTTTGACTCATCGTGATTGCTGTAATTAAGAGGAGTAGTAATACTTGAGTTGTCGTTGTGGTCATTCAATCAACCAGGTCCCCCTTCGTTGTGGGCTTTTATCACGTACGTATTGCCCACTCGAAGGGTCTTCGAATTCGCACGGGGCCGAGGACTAATCAATTGCTTTATCCAAAATTGATATTCTTTAACTGAAATTTCGGAAAACGCTTGTAATTATCCTTTTGATAATTGAACAATAATGCGTTTACTCGAACAGATGTGTTGCTTGTATTGCAGTGAAGCTTTATCGTATGATTCCTCAAGTACACATTCTTGACGCATGGTGCGCCTCCTTCTCCCGTCACCTTTGCCCTATTTATATGAAAATTTGGAAGTCGCCATTGGTAAACAAACGACTGTAAAATAACCATGCCTACGAAAATAATTACAATTTTCCAAAATTATGTCTAGGATGAATTTGATTTCGTATCTTCGTAAACCGATAGGTACTAATGGAAAGTCCATTTTTATAGTCCAGTTTCCTTAACTGGTCAAAAATAAATGCAGTAAGGTCAGTTTCTAATAATAAATTTCAAACACTTCATCCCGTGTATATATTGCAATAATGTTTGTAACTTATCTTTTTACCGATTTAAAGCTCTTAAGGAATGAATCCTTATGCTTGTTTAACTAAAATGACAGATGCTCAAAGCAGGAGGGACATTTATGGGAATTTGCTTCATGCTAATATCATACACTTTAGATAACAAAAGGTAAATATTTGAAACGGTACATAAATATGTATATAGTTCGGCTGCCATCGAGTATTTTTGCTGCACTAATTTGTTCAGTTGAGCTACAAGGGGGCAAAGCGCAAGATTTTTTCATTTCTATGTCGGCAACAACTGCGTAATTTTTAAACGTTTCACGAAGGCGCTGACACCACCAACACATTTGGCCCTCGAAATGCGATTCGATGGTGCCGTTGCTTCTAGCACTGGTTCGCTCCTTTGGTTTCAGTGACAGCACAGGCAGCCACCACTGACGCGGTCCACACAAACAGGGCGGACTGTTGAATTGGAAAACAGAGACCAGGCGAGAGGATTAGGAGCTACAAGGGTTCGTAAGGGGAGTTGAAAAGCGACAGTTGAACGAACAAAAAATGTTCGTTTGTTTGTCTTATTTGAGCGTTTCTAGACTCCCTGATACTGATATTGCTGCCGCCAATATTGTAGCGTCTAAACTTCGAGGCTTCCCTCTTTAAGAAAGACTAATAGAACAGAAGGAAATGGGCGTGACAAAAAAATGAGAACGACCCATTCCTTTTCTTTCTGATCTTAAGTAGTGTTGTATTTCTACTGCGATCTAACTTCCAGTCGCATAGTGACATCCACTCGTGGGGAGTAACATATATCAGGCCTTAAAGTCCGCAGATATATTTCATTGAAACACTCTACCCCCCTCTCACTCGTGGAATAAGGAAGATGCAAAGTGGAAGGCACAAATCGAACGCTCAAAGTATCTATGCAAAATATATAAAACCTATAAAAAAAAAAAACTAACCGTGTAATCGGTATTGTATAGGTAAGCGTTAATAATCGGTAAATGTAATCATTTTTTGTTTAGTGTTACAGATTATCCTTTTCTGTAACATAATCCTTCTGATTAGCTGCACATCTAACTTCTTAATAATATGGTAGATTTCCTCATGTTGAATATTTTAGAAGCCATACTTGGTGAATAACAGTCTCCGTCTTATACTTCTTCTTACAAGTTGAGTTGACCGGCCACGAAAGCGACATCCGGAAGAAAAAATTAGAGCCGCTGATTGAATGACAACCCCAACAACATTTATAGTCTTATTTAAACGTTGTCCAATCATTCTCAAACAATCTGGTGGTATGCACTTGTGGCTTTAGAAGCTGATAACAGGCAGCGGACTTCTGTTTCATGTATCGCGTGAAGCTAGAGTCAGTTTCAATAGAAAGCTGATACAACATTAGCAGTGTCAAGAGCGCGTAATCGCTGTGCGTCAGTCGATCCAGTATAGCACGAGAGCATACCGTACAACCACAGACGATGGAAGCAATAATGATATCAACGACATCCTACAAGACGGTTATTGTTCCCAAAAATAAGCTTTGTATCCATGTCAAGACCGATGAGAAGAGTGTCGGAGATGTAAGACCACGGAGACCGAGGTCGCTGGGGCACGATATGATGACAGACGCCTGGTAGGGCAGGGAAGAGAAAAAGGCGAGTGTAACGTGGTTATAAGGACGGCGATGTTAACGGTGCTGGTGGTAATATTTAGAAAACGCCACTGGGCGCAAAAAGGGGTTGCTGTAAAAGAATAGTGACATGAGTAGGAGGGTTGCACTCGTTTTTACAGTAAATATATCACGCTGCGGGATAGCTAACCTGAAAGGGCTGGAAATGACTTGCGTATGAGGTTGAGCAGAAGCAAAGCACTTGGTCCATCGTCGAGTCTAAGGAGCAAGTGTTCTTGTTGTCCTTATCGCAAAGTGCTGTAACATGGAAAAGAACCAGGCTACATCACCAGGCGATTTTTTTTACCATATTTGTTTTGCCATGAGTTATTGTGCATATTGCACGCTGGCATAGGGTAATAGGCATTCACTACTGTAAGTTGCAAACAATATATATTTGGTCCTGCAGCTAGTTTGACCTAAATCGTTTTTTACGCAGGCCCATTTTCGATTGGAAAAATTAATTCTAATTCATTAACTGCTTTTGTAGTAATTGTTAACGATTGCCTGCTTGAGCACTACCGAATAATCAGTAATTAAATGAAAAAAAGCCTGCTTTAGCTTTTACGATAAGTTTAAATATAAATCCATTATTGTATCTAAAGATATTAAGGGATTGGTAATGTCGTAAAAAATACACCCAATTTTAGAATCAGCTCACTTCAAGCACAGAATATATTTACAGTAAAAATAGAATTAAGCGACACCTGGTATTCAATGAGTCATCTACGTAGATATTAATGCAAGTATGATGTTAGCCTTCTAGTAATAGGTGGTAGAAATATTTTTAATCATTAGAATATTGTTGTGTTTTGTTTGTTGACTACACAATATCACGGTGCATAAATTATGATTTTGCTTAAACCTGATATTCTGTATATATTTCCTTGCGCAATGAAACTTAAATTCAGATTTCAATGCTGTGCTTGTTAGGCTCAAACATATTTTAGAACGTTTATATGAAAGGTTTTGGTTTTCGCCTTCAGTAATTAATTGATTATATACACGAATTTACGAAATGTAATGCAAGCATTAAATTCTGCATGTAATTCAATTGTAACCACCCCGTCAGATCTGATCGCCTATCCAATTACGTCAGCCAACGCAGTTTAGTGGCCAAACTTGTTCTTCTATTACTACGTTAGCTTGCTTGAGCCAGCCATCTGTATAAGGCCGCCACAGCTCTGCTGAATTGTGGCAGTGTAGAGAGGGAGAGAGTACCCATTAGGGATCTGCAAGGCGTTTCGTGGGCACTCCAAGACAGATGACATGGGGTTTCGCCTACGTTTGCAAGCAAGACGTTTCTACTTGTGACAATGAAAATACCATTACAGCGAAAACGGGGAGAGAATTGGGGAGCTATGATATGTGTTGGAAGGGGGAACTGCATGTCTTCATTGAAGTTGTCGAGGAGCCTTTTCATTAGATTGTGAAGGGGATGGGGTAGAAAGGGCAATCATTGCTCCTTGGTAAGGAAGTAAGTCTGTAGTCTAAAGTGCATCGTGCGAGAGGTGGGGTGGTCATCGCAATTCATTTTAAGCAGAGCGAGCCAGCGAGTTGGAGGAGAGATTCTTACACTAAGCGGTGGTTTACAACCTTGATATATTATATACGGGGATGAGGCACTCTTTCTAGTGTCTCAATAGGGGCGCAGATCGCTTCAAGCGTGTGATGTGACCAATGAAGACATTATGACCCTTGTCTTGACAACCTTAAGTTGTACTTGACTATCTCCACTCTAACGAGCACTACCAAAATGCTGCGGTAAAACTTTGTTTTTAAGAGGCGTCTCCGGATACAAAATAAGCCCCAGAGAGTAATGCACTTCATAACACATTACAGCAAGGCCTGTTTAACGACTTTTAAACTTTCAAATGTATTCAGCATTAGTTGATCTAGCGAAACAATAGCACATAATTGAGCAGCTTATTAATAAAAGCACAAACAAGTGAAAAAATTGTATTTGCGTAAAAAACCGTCTTATAGCAGTGCATGCTGTAGTTAATAGGTTAAACTGTTTCTGACGACGGTTTGAGTTAATTTCAGTTCGCCTTAGCACGGTGAAGCGAAAACTAGTTAAGCCACTAGGAAATAACGAAATAAAGATAACTTTCTTCAGTTCTTCACTTATGTATTTGTTATATATTTGTGTATAAATATTAGAAACAAAAAGGCGTCTATCTGGGAATCAACCCTAGTTCAGTCCATTGACCAAGCAGATGTGAAAACCGTGATATTCAATAAAACGCGGTTTGTTGAGTTTTATTCAAACGAACCTGAACTGTAAGTGAGAAATGTGTTTCTCGATATTTAAACACGAATACCATCTCTTAGGCCGTCTAATGTTTTCGTTCAAAGCGTGTACGTTTATGAAAAAGATGTTTGTATATATATATATATCTATATATATATATCTATATATATATATCTATATATATA